>JAQIUQ010000387.1:0-96157 GCA_030378365.1 Hybognathus amarus | reverse complement strand
TGCACTAATAGCCGCCTGAAGTGCATACTACATTGGGTTACACACACTTTGCATCACCATCTGCACGCGGGATTTCCCACACAAAACGCTCGTCTAAAATCGCAGAATAAAAAGTGATGATGCAACTCCACTTTTGCGTTTTCTCTTTCAGAATCGTTTCCGTGTAAACATAGCCTGAGATGAATGTGGAATTTGGGGAGGTGGAGGGATACTGAAAACACGGAATGCTTGGCTGCTTTTATACTCAGGCTGTTGATTAAAAGATTAGATTGGCTCACTCCTCCCTAGCTTATGTTTAGGAACTTCATTTAATAGGAATCACAAGCTGAAGTGTAGTAAAATACATGAAGAATTCATCTTCCAGAATCTAGAAGTAAGGTTATGGCGGATATGGACTAAAAAATGAACTCCCATAACTTCACTGCCAGATTCTGGAGGATGAATTCTTCAAACAGTGGTACAAGAGGCTGTGGCGCTGGTCTTTAGAGTCACTCTCAATCTGTCTGTTTATAAAGCTGTCTATAAAACAGTCATGTATTTAAAAAATATAAAATTCATGTATTTTACTGACACTTCAGCTTGTGATTCTTATTAAGTTAGGGCTCTGTCTTGAGATCCTGACACGTAAAGTCAACTTTATTGTCATTCTTCCATATACACATGTATACAGCTGAAAAGGAATTTTGTTTTGTACGGTTCGCAAAAATAAACAACAACAGATCACAACATCCTACAACATACAGTGTAACCCTGGGGCCTGTTTCAGAAAAGGGGGTTAAGTGTTAACCCTGAGTATGTTAACCCTGAAATGAGGGGAAACTCTGAGTTCCCTATTGAGGGAACTCAAAACTGCGTCGAGTAAATCGACTTTTGCTTTTGGGACGCTCCCAAGGTTTCTCCTTCCCACAGATCAGGTTCCCAATGCTTGAGCTATTCTGCCTCTGAAGAGGTGGATGTTCTCAGTATTGATGCGGACGACCGTGAGTTAGGCACGCCGGCCCAAAGCCAAAGTTATGAGGAGCTGGTCGAGGTTCGTGACTTCACACTGTGGCCAGACTTAACATCAGCTGGCCACGAAACTTGAGCAGGGAACTCAAGCTAGCAATCTGCGGCGTTTCAGCAGTACCTCCCCGTAAAATCTGAAGTCCAAGTCGAGTAGGATGGGGCAAGCGACTACCAGCCCCAGCCATCGACCAGCTCCTCGGCACTCGAGCCGGTGCAGAAGACAGCGTTTCCTCAGAGCCCCCCCTCCGGGGACCTGGCAACAGATGAAACACTCTCAGAAACCACAGTCCTCCGGCCAGAAGGGCGAGCTTTGAGGGACGTCATTCAGGCTAGGAGGACTTCAGCAAAGAGGGACAGGACCTCGGATTATTTTTGCAGGACCTAACTGGGACAGGACCTCGGAGGGCGTCCCCTCGGCTGTGGGACAACCGAGGTTGTTCTCACAGCGGGGCCCTCTAGGAAAACATGTATGTTGCTCGCCGCGCAGCAGCGTTTCGGGCCACGTCAATTTCCAACGAAAATATCGGAATGAAGCATCGGTTATGGTCGCAGGGACCGTATCGACTACAGCTTGCCGGTATTCCGCTTCAGGTAGTCGATAAAAAAGATGCACCAAGAACACCAGAGGCCAGTCTCGAGGGACTGTGACCCTTAGTAGATTTTGTAGAGGCATGGAGTCATATTCCCAACACATCTTGCCTGGGTCCTGCAGACAGTAAAATCTGGAGTACACAAAGCCGGTCTACGGAAAGCCTGTTCACTTCCTGATTAAGTCCCTATTGTAACGAATTTTTGGTTGTAGTTCCACCAAAGTTCCACTGGGGGCAATAGCCGGAGTGCAAAATGAATGGGAGTCTATGGGGCTAAACGGCTAAATTTGTCTCTTTCACCCGATTGTCATTGAGAAATCTCAGATTTGAATGTAGGTTTTGCAAGTCCAACATGGGTTATAGGTCGAAAGTTGAATGAACGAGTACTTCTGTCATTTTGATTTCTTACAGGTTGAGTTGTTGTTGCCCATAACACGCTAGCATTCTGCTAATGGACGCTGATTGGTCAGTGAAGGACTGATTACGACCAGAGACACCGCTTGATGGCATCGCGGCATTTACTGTCTATGATCAGCTATGATGTTAGAGAAAACTAACTGATGGATCCATTATCTGTGGTAACACGAACTACAGTGCAATGCAAATAATAAAAACAAAGTGAGAAGTAATAGTAGTAGTCAATAAAATAAAAAAAACAGCACAGCAAATTAAATAGTAATGAAAAGGCTATATAAAATATAAGCTATATAAAATAAATTACACAACCCTGTCTATTTTTCAGTTTTATTGATCAGTAAGAGACATTATAACAGTATAAGTAGCCTAAAAGGTATAAGAAGATTTACACAAGACAAGAAATAAAGTAAACCATTCAGACACCGCAGGATACAACATTAAAATAGCCACAATAAAGTTATGAATCTTCATTTTGCCGTCAGCCAAAACGATTTGCCAGGGAACAAATGATACGATTCGAGACATAAGAACCAGCGGCAAACGTCAGAAGCACTAACCGGGGAAAGGCTGATCCAGGCGGGGTGCAGAGCGCTGAGACGCCGGTAATGGCTTGGATGTCACACTCCGAAAACGTCTGATCAAATTTTTAAATAGGCGCTATCTTTATAAATAAACCACAGATTTGAGCTTTAAACAACTACATTGTCGACTGAAAAACTATTAAAACTACATTTCGTGACACAATAAAGAGTAGTATTTTTAAATTTCGCGGCTTCTCTCACCAGTGACTGGAGGATTGCCGTAAAGCAGGTCTCTGGTCGTAACGAGGTGTATGACGTCATTGACATTTTTAAAAGACTTTTTAAAGCAAATAAGTGACTCTAAAAAATCTAACACCTAGTAATGTGTAATTTATTTGCATCTTCTTTCGAAAACAACATTCGAATTACTAGACAAAAAATTATATCCTGAGAAAAGTGGATTTTTAGGGGTATTGCTCCATAGACCTCCATTCATTCTGCACTCCGCCTGTGAGCGCCCTCATATGGAACTAGATTGGAACTGCAACAGTTCAGAACCCGGAAGTTTAATGTGAGTGGGAGTCTCTCGTCATATTAGACTTTTCTCTGGTACAGACTGACAGTTCGCACACGGCCCCCCAGGTTTTCTGGGGTAGTGCAGACTACGGTAGTCCCAGAGCAGGCTCAGGTGATGGAACAAGAAGTACAGACTCTGCTGTTGAAGGGTGCCATAGAACGGGTTCTTCCGTTAGACAGGGAGTCCGGGTTTTACAGCCGGTAACTTTATAGTTCCAAAAAGGATGGGGGGTTAAGGCCGATTTTAGATCTCTAGGATTTTGAATCGATCTCTGAGTAGGTTCAGGTTCAAAATGTTAACCATTCCTGCAATCGTGAGTCAGATTAGATCCGAGGATTGGTTTGTCACGATAGATCTGAAAGATGCCTATTTTCACCTATCGCCTATCTCCATCCTTCCATATCACAGGACACACCTGAGGTTCGCTTTCGGGGATGAAGCTTACCAATATCGGGTTCTTCCTTTCGGCCTAGCACTCTCTCCCCGCACATTCACCAAGTATATGGACGTAGCTCTTGCTCCACTGAGACTTCAAGGGATTCGCATATTGAATTATCTCGATGACTGGCTTATTCTGGCGCAGTCTCGGGTAATGGGCGGTTCGGCATCGAGATGTCGTCCTGAGGTCATATTCAGAAATTGGGGTTGAAGACTCAATTTAAAGAAGAGTGTGCTAGAACCATCATAGTGCACGACGTTCTAGAAGTCGTGTGGAACTCGACTACAATGCAGGCAGGAATGTCTCCCGCACGTATCGAGTCAGGGCTGACGATGGTTTCCAGGGTGAGGCTGGGCCAGGCCATCACTGTGAAACATTTTCAGAAGGATGCTGGGCCTTATGGCAGCGGCATCCAACATTGTTCATTAGGGCCTCTTACACATGAGGCCCCTTCAGTGGTGGTTGAAAACCAAGGGGTTCTCCCCAAGGGGAATCCATTTCGATGAATCAGAGTATCGCGCAAGTGCCTTCATTCTCTGCAAATATGGAAGAAACCTTGGTTCCTATCCCAAGGGCCAGTGTTGGGGGTGTCATGTCGCCGGGAAACTGTTTCGACAGACGCCTCCCTTACTGGCTGGGGCGCGGGTCATGGAAGGCCGCTTTGCCAGGGGTCTGTGGCAGGACCATCATTCGTTCATGGCATATAAATTGCCTAGAGATGATGGCTGTATTCAGAGCTTTGAGGAGCTTCCTCCCAGACATCAAGGATCGCCACGTCTTAATACGGACAGACAATACGTCGGTGGTGGCCAATCCGAACCGACAAGGGGGACTCAGATTGCGCCCTCTCTGCAAACTGGCGCATCAGATTATTCTTCGGTCCCAGGGGAAGATACTGTTGCTAAGAGCAATGTATATTCCGGGGGTTCAGAATCAGGGAGCAGACATCCTGTCGAGGCAGGGGCTGAGGGCCGGGGAATGGAGACTTCACCCGGAGGTGGTGAAGTCGATATGGGAGAGGTTTGGACCAATGGAGGTGGATCTGTTTGCGTCTCGAGAGACGTCCCACTGTCCACTTTGGTTCTCCCTCTCACATCCAGCCCCACTGGGGTTGGATGCCATGGAACAGGCCTGGCCGAGGCTTCGCCTGTACGCATTTCCCCGATCGCTCTGCTCCCGGGAGTCCTGGAGAGGGTCCGTCAGGAGGGCATCAGTCTACTTCTGGTTGCCCCGAGATGGCCAACGCGAGTATGGTTTTCTGGACATCATATCACTCCTCGTAGCTCCACCATGGCAGATTCCTCTGAGGAGCGATTTGTTGTCTCAGGTGGAGGGCACAATCTTTCACCCACACCCAGAGCTGTGGAAGCTGTTGGTCTGGCCTCTGAGGGGTTCAGTACCTGAATGCTGGTTTATCAGCTGGAGTAGTCAAAACCATACTTAGCTCCAGGGCTCCATCTACCAGGACATTATATGGCCTCAAGTGGAATGTGTTCATTACTTGGTGTAGAGAACATGGGTTAGATCCAGTAAGCTGCCCGGTGGCTTCAGTTCTGGACTTTCTCCAAGATCGTTTCACTGCAGGTCTCTCCCGTCCACGCTTAAGGTGTACGTGGCTGCTATTGCGGCTTTCCATGTGCCGTTAGATGTTGGGCCTCTGGGGAGGCACCAGTTGGTCATTCGGTTTCTCCGTGGTACTTGGAGGATGAGGCCGGCAGCCAGGTCCAGGGTTCCCGCCTGGGACCTGGCGATAGTTCTGGAGGGGTTATCCCTGGCCCCCTTCGAACCTTTAGAGTCAGCTTCGCCTGAAGGACTTAACTCTAAAAATGTTTTTTTTCTTCTGGCTATCACCTCACTTAAGAGGGGGGAGATCTTCAAGCCCTGGCGGTAACGCCGGCTTGCTTGGAGTTTGCCCCTGGCAGAGTAAAAGCCTTTTTGCACCCGAGCCCAGGCTACATGCCTAAAGTTCCATCATACACGGCTCGTTCTATAGTCCTTCAGGCCTTCCATCCTCCACCTCATGTGTCAGCAGAAGAGGAGAGGCTTCACTTGCTCTGCCCTGTTAGGGCTTTGAGCATATATCTTGAGAGGTCTTCTTCGTGGAGAAGGTCAGACCAATTGTTGGTATGTTTTGGGTCGCCTAAAAGAGGACTCCCGGCAACTAAGCAGACTATAAGCAACTGAATAGTCCAGGCTAGCGTACAGGGTGCGCGGTTTGCCTTCACCTTTGGCCTTAAGGGCCCACTCAACTAGGGGAATGGCTTTCTCTAGGGCTCTGCTTTCGGGGGTACCTCTGCAGGAGATTTGTGAGGCAGCCATCTGGGCTACCCCACATACCTTTATAAGATTTTACAGTACATTTTACCACCTTCCCAGTACACCCGGTGCACATGTGCTCAATCCCCGCTGAGTGCCTAGACAGTTCACTCCGGGTCGGGTCTGTTTGGTGCGTGGCCTAGTGGGCACTCGTTCCCCAAAGAGTCGATTTTATCAACGCAGTGTTGAGTTCCCTCGATAGGGAACGTCTCGGGTTATGACTATAACCCTTGTTCCCTGAAAAGGGAACGAGACACTGCGTCGTGTTGCCACACCCCTTTAAGACCCTTTAGCGTCTTGCTTCATCGCTGAGGCTAGTGTGTGTTGTGACAGCATCACTTTTATACTTCCGGGTATGCTGTCACATGTTACGTCACGACGCAACACCAATCAGGATTGGATTAGTTTCATTCATACTTCAGAGGCGCACGCTTAGGGAGCGTCCCCAAAGAGTCGATTTTATCGACGCAGTGTCTCGTTTCCCTTCTCAGGGAACAAGGGTTATAGTCATAACCCGAGACGTTTTCTGTTTCAGAATGGGAGGTATATCAAACCCGAGAAAGCAGAGTAAGTCAAGCCCTTTTCTGAAAGAGAGGTATCTTATAGACCATTTCACAAGATGTAAACAACACTGGTCCAGAAGCACTTCCTGTTTCAGTTTTTTAACACTACATAAAAGCTGGGATAAAATACAACCAACAGAACATTTAAAACTGAATCAAAAAGTTAAACAAACATCTTTAAGATGTTTTCTTTACATGTGAAATAAAGAAAACAGTTACAAACTGAAACAGGAAGTGTTTCTGGACCAGTGTTGTTTACATCTTGTGAAATGGTCTATACTCAGAGTCAGTTACCATGGTAACTTACTCTGTGAACCTAACCTGGTCGGGAGCAGGTTTTCTTCAGTAAACCCAGAGTTTCTTGTGGTCTCCTCCCCTTTTTTAAAGACGAAGTGCTGTTTAAACACCAACAGTAATACTAAAATGTATTTACACATTCTTTAAGGAATATATATTGTTTGTCCATGGTTTAATTGACTAAATCTGTTTTGCAGCACTTTGCCAAAAAATAAAAGGATTAAAATGTTTGCAAAACTTTTATTTGATTACCACCGTTTTTGATAATATATTTCTATTTAATCATTACAAAATTGGAATAAAAAACATTTAATAGAACTCAATTATTTTTCAAACATAATTTAATAAGTTATTAATGATAAAAAATAAGATGTTAATCTTATTCATAATCAATTATTGAAGTTAGTTGTTTTATTGAACAAATGTTTAAATTATTTAACTGTCATTTTAACTGATGATAATAATAACCGTAATTTAATAATGCAGTTTATATCTTTAATAATTGTTTAATACCATAAACCGTGATATTTTCTGAGACGGTTCTCATACTGTGAAACTCTCCCCACATGGGGAGTCCCCACCCCACCCCCGCTGTTAAACAAGATACTCAGCAACTTTTACTCATGTTTTAAATTAACTACTTTTTACATGAGTAGATTTTATACTGGTATTTTTGCTTTTACTTAAGTAAAAATGTATCAAAGTAATAGTAGCCTACTTTAGGTTGAATAACATTCTTTCAGTTTCACCTCTGATATTAAAGCAGTAAGTTACTCTAAAATAGTTATGAATTATTAACAACAAATTACATCTTCAACGGTGTAGTTAGATTAATGTAATAATTACTATCTCTAGAAAGTATTGGTCTACATATTACTAAATCCTATATCAACCCCAACCACTTGATTAATACAAGGAGAGACAAGAAACTGCACTTTTAATTCTTTCAAATTAACAATATTGTCACACAACCAGAAGGACACAGACGGGTGAGTAAACAATGTTTATTGAGATGAAGATGGCAGAATGAAAAGGTGAGTTGCAGATACTCAGAACAGCTGAGTGTTGGCAGGGTGGTGGAATTAAAGAGTCTCTTATCTGTTTGCAGATGCTGGAGAGTGGACAAAAGGAGCGATCGAGCCGGGACAAGATGGACACAGGAACGGAGACACACTCGGAGGCGGACACGGACAGGTAGGTAGCGGGAGTCTGTTGTCTTGAGCATTGACGAGACCAGACAGTGCAGAGGTGAGTGAGCGAGTCTTTTATGGGAGTTGGTGATGGGTGGCGGTGACAGGTGATGGTGATGATTAGTATTCTGGGGAGCGGGAACGCGTGGGTGGAGTGATGGTGTCCGGCACTGAGGTGGGTGTATCCGTGACAAATATACAATTGCATGAATTATTCTTGAATTGATCAAAGTGTGTAGAGGGAGAAGGTTACATAAAAAATATACCTTTTAAAAATGTATATTAAATCCACTATTGTTTTATAATGAA
Organism: Hybognathus amarus; assembly: GCA_030378365.1. NCBI lineage: Eukaryota > Metazoa > Chordata > Actinopteri > Cypriniformes > Leuciscidae > Hybognathus > Hybognathus amarus. Next base: position 87,933 of record JAQIUQ010000387.1, on the reverse strand, counting down.
TTGGTCTATAGTTTTTGCAGTAGCCTATATAATGTAATTGCATCATATTTTATTTTAAATTACAGTAGAATTAAGAGTAATCCCTTTAATTAAACTACAATATTTAGATTACTTGGTAATTAATTACACCCAATACCTCTTTTTGTCTGGCGCTGTTGCCATGGTGACTCATAATATCTGCGTTCCATTGATAATGGCTTTTTATAGTAATGGTGCATGCATTTCAGAGTCAGTCAACTCAGAGTTGATTGAACCAACTCATTTCAGCTGTTCTGTAACCTAAAACCGAGTTTCCCATCTCAGGGTAAGTCAACTCAGAGTTCAAGCTTTAACTCAGAGTTGGTTGAACCTCCTTATTGAAATGGGCCCCTGATCACATGATACACACAATAGAATACATAGTAATTGAACCAACTAATTTCAGCTGTTCTGTAACCGAAAACTCAGAGTTTCCCATCTCAAGGTAAGTCAACTCAGAATTCAAGCTTTAACTCAGAGTTGGTTGAACCTCCTTATTGAAACGGGCCCCTGATCACATGATACACACAATACAATACATAGTAAACAATAAACAATGCACAGTAAACATAAAAAAGTGCAATAGACAGTAAGTAGTGCAATTTGACCAGAGCAGAAGTAAATAAAGTGTCGGTGCACAGCTGTGCATCTTAATGCCCATTGTCCATTTAAAGTGACAGTACACAGTCATTTGTGTGTTCTTGAGTCCTTTGTCATAACCAGATCAACTTCGGATGATCGGATACAGACTAATCATGAGGATGAAATATTGGGCGGCACCAGGGTATTCAGGGCTCTAACAGCTTGGGGAAGAAGCTATTACTGAACCTTGAAGTGCTGGTCCTGATGCTGCAGAACATCCTGCCTGATGGTAGAGGAACAAACACACTGTGTGAGGGGGTGTCCTTTACAATGGCAGCAGCTTGCCCTCTGCAGAAGTCAACAACAATCTCCTTTGCTTTACCTACATTCAGAGATAAGTTGTTGTTGTGGCACCAGCTTAAAGGTGCATTGCGCAACTTTTCATGGTAAAAATACCAGTTTTCTGTCCTATACATGCTTAAAGAACAGCTTGATGAGCTGAATGAGCCTTTCCCCGATCACTGCGATCGCCTCTATAACCCTGTACAGTAAAATATATAAGAGGGATTCGGGCTCGAATCTGAGACTGGGCGTGACGTCATGCGCGTTCACGCTCACCTGGCAAACTCTCGCTGGCTTGTGTACAAGCCGCCTGCCATTGATTAGCTGCATCAGCGAAGAAAACTCGAGCGTCTAAGGTAAAAGATGGATTCAAAAAGACCGGCTAGTAGTCCATTTCAAACCCCAACACAAACTCCTCGTAAAGTAAAAAAAAGAAAAGTTTTGTCTAGTGCCACCAAAAAGGCCAAATTGGAGTCTGACCGGCGTCGGAGTAAGACGAGAGTCAACCTTGGGAAGGCATTCAACAAATGGAGAGATCTCCGGTCTGCTCTTGGGCTCAAACGGGATCCTCAGTTGGCTTTCTTCTTGATAAAACGGTAAGATATATCCCAGTTTCTAATGTTTGATCCGGCCAATCTATGTATGACGATGTGTAAAAGGTGTAATGCTTTAGCGTAAGCTAACTAGCTGCTACATGTACAATCAGAATTGGTTTTACTACTATTGTTGGTGACAGAACAGTTTCATAAACTAGGACTTGTTTTCGGAAGAGTAGTACAACATGAAACATAAAACATATCCAATAAAAGATTCTAACTATTTATTTTTTGTATGGCCTACCGGTAACGTTAGCCATGTTTTTATCGCTAACATATCGTGTTCATGTCATTGACCAACAAGGAAGAACGCCATTGCATAGGCTATATTGTCTTTTCGGTAAAAAATAGTACATTGTTCTGGTGAATGTGGTACATTTTTTATGTATTATATATAATGTATGTGGAGGCAACAATGCATAGTACTCTATGGAAAACAATATCTTTCTTCAGAGGATAACTTTACTGGGTCTGGATCTGGTTTAGCTCTGATTTAATCCTATTTTAGATATTACTCTGATATAATAATCATTATAACCTGTACATGTACTCCTTGCATTGTGTATGGTAACAATGGCTTTCTTTTTTTCAGCTATGAGGAGACCGTAGTAGTACCATCTACATCCACACCTCATCATCAGGCATGTACTAGTACTGCAAATATATTGGGAATACCACATCCACCAAGTTCAGTCACGGCAGGAGAGTCTGATAGGTATGTTCGCTTCCAGGGACTATTTTATAAATAAAACATGTCCCTTGCTCCTTCTGATGTTGAATTAAAGTTGTATATTGGGTAGTGTTCAACTCCGTGCATTTACTTAGAATATATGACAAACCATTATGACTACTGGGTAATAATATTATGTAAACAGGGATGACTTCCTGGTTGCTGGAGTACAACCTTTGAAAGAAGATGAAGGTTTGGCGCTTTTGGAAGAAAGGTAAGCACATTTCTTTTGAAATGTGACGTGCAGTGCTTTTGCATTAGTTTTTTACTATGTTTTTCTGTAGTTTCAAGTCTATCGAGCTGCAGGATATCTCCAAAGATGATCAGGAAATCTACAATTTGGAAAATAGTGTGTAAGTTGCAAATTATCTATTCCAATATTTATTTTGCTTGGGGTCCTCAGTGTTTTATTTTTTTTATTATTGTTGTCTAAGATAATATATTTTTTTTTTTTTTTTGTACAGGATAGAGTTTGAGGAAGAACTGGACACAGACCCATATGATTCTGATTATGTCCCCCCAATATCTTTGCTGTATGTTATCTCATAATGCCTAGTAAAATCTTACAGCCTTTAACTGGTAAAGGCATGAATAAAGTGCATATTTTTTTTATTTGCACAGCACTGGTGTTTCTATGCGTCAACCGACTGATGAACTACCCATCATTGGGCTTGATGAGGCTATCATGGATATTGGTGACCGGGATGAGCCAGCAGATGAGACACCAGAAATAGACCTTGAGGAAGATGCAGGGGATTCAGCATCAGGCATCTCCAACTTTCCATGCCTTCTGCGTGTGTTTGCTGAGACTGACCTAATTAACCAGCAAGCCTGTATTTCATACACACAAAATCTTATCCAATTGGCCAGTTTTCTTCAACTGCCTATAAACAAATGCAACTACATTAACCATAGCACAGGAGTGGAGTGTGACGGCCGTCCTCCTTTCAATGTCCAGTTGCGTGTGCGAGGCACTGCGGTTATATTGGAGTGGGTGAGTACTAATTGCCTATGCACTGTTCTAAAAATAATAATGAGCAACAGTATAAAATGTAATTCAATGTATGGGCATTTGTAATACTTATTCTTTATCTGCATAGTTTTGCCCACACCAACACAAGTTGTGGATCTGGAACAGCCAGCCCTTGTTCAAACATGGGATGCAAGGAGGGGACTTTATGCTTGCATCCAATATTCTGTTGTCTGGGAATAATTACTCGAAGATTGCCCTCCTCTTCAAATTCATGAACATTAAAATGGTCAGTTCTACAACACACTATGGCATACAACATTTTTACTGCGTGCCAGCTGTAAGGGCCTTTTGGACAGAGAAGAGGGATCTCATTATCAACGCATTACAGACAAAAGACAGTGTGGTTGTCCTTGGTAAGTAATAAATTGCATTTAACCTTGATCGCAAATTCTCAAATTGCTAATATATGTATTTTTTATTTTAGCTGACGGACGCATGGACTCCCCAGGTATTTCTTTTTTTTAATTTTTTTTTTACTTGAATATATATGTGTGTATGTATTGTGTGTAAATTCATATGTTCGTTATTGTTCTATAAGGACACTCAGCCATGTACTGTACATATACTTCAATGGAGCTGGAAGACCCGAGACATCATAAATGTTGTCACAGTTGACAAAAGACATGTGGGTAGAAAGAGCACGTCGATGGAGAAGGATGCCTTCATCAAAACATTTGATGTCCTTTTGAGGGAGTTGAACATCAAAGAAATAGTGACTGACGCACATGTGCAGATTGCTTCACTCATGCGTAAGAATATATATTTTTTAATTGGAGATGTTGATGGTTGCATTTTTTTTAATGTAATGTTTGTTTCATAACAGATCCAGAAAAGGGAAGATACAAGGAGAAGAGTGTTTTACATTCCCTCGACGTCTGGCATGCTGCAAAGAATCTCACTAAGAGACTTCATGTTGTGAGTGACTTGATTTTCATTTTGAGAGTGACATTAGTCACAGGCAGTAATGAAACATTACTGAAACAATTGAATTCTTTCAACAGGCTGGGATGATGACAGGGCAAAAAAGTATACTTGCCTGGATTAAAGATATAGTAAACCACTTTTGGTTTACTTGTCAACATGCAAACAACAGAGACGAGTTTATGGTGAGTATGATCATTCAAAGTGTATGCAAATGTATTGTGACGTACTGTAGTAATAGATGTCAAGTTTGCTTATACCATTACAGTAGAGGTTCTGGGGTGTTTACGTGAAAGACTTTTGTGTGTTTTAGGGTGTGTGGCGAGGTGTACTCCACCATGTCAGTGGAGTACATGAATGGGCCCTTGGCAGATGCCTCCATGGGCCTTTGTGTGATGAGAGAGAGGTCATACCCCCTGGATCTAAAGCACATGTGGCTCTATCACAAATTGTGCTCAACCGCAGATGGCTGAAAGATATTGAGAAGTTTCTCACCTTCCGGTAAGTATGTTTATTTTTTAGGTATGGCCATCTGAAAAATTGAATAAAAAGTATGTTACTATAAACAGTTATAATCCCATTTTCAAGTTCAATATAAATATTCATTCCTTACCATGACCCATTTTCATTTGATTTCATTATATTTCCTAGGACAACTTCACAACTCTGAATCGTTCCAAAACCACATACTCATGTATGCTGGCAAGCGGTTTGCCTTTTCTTTTGAAGCCTATGAAGCCAGGACATTTCTTGCGGCATTGGACTACAACCACCACAACAACAGACCAGTACATGTCAACAACAAAGGCCAAGTGATGTAAGTGATTGCTATATGACTTTTCAATGTAATGCATGTTTAGAGCACTAAATATAATTTATTTTACAGGCAAAAAAGACTGTACAGCAAGAAGTCACAGCGCTATCGGGTACAAGCAGTGAAAGAGGCAAAAGACTACAGTTACATCCCTGACCTGCAAAGGAAAATTCTAGGATTACGACTGCAGTGTGCAGGAGGACTCCCAAGAAAACGGAGCTACAGACCAGATGACCCTCGTTTACTGGGACCCATTTCTGGCATTGTGCCCCCTCCTACAGCAGATCTGGTGCAGTCACAGGTCCAAAGAGGGCTGGTATGTTGTGAATTTTTTTTTAATCTTTTATATAAGCAAGATATCAATTTTAATTCATTATTTTAGTTACATCACTTCAGTGTTGTTTTTCTTTTCCATAGTAAACTGTTGTAGCTGTGCTAATACCATTCATCCTTTTTTTTCTAGGAGATGCCATCAGTTCCCTGAACAGAGTCAAATACAAAAAATGTTGATGTATATTTATTTATTTTTATATACAATAATATATATATATATTTTTTTTTACAATAAAGCCATTTCTTCTATAACTTCACTCCTTGTTTATTGTCTGAATGGTGCTTCTTTATAGCCAACATAATTAGCAAAAGGGTCAGGATATTTTTCTCGAATTCTCCACACACAGCAGGATGGAATGACAACCCGATTGCCTGTGCCGAGCCGGCCATGCTGCCAGATGGTGAATTGTCTGTAAGCTGAGTATCGATACTCTCGATTGTCCGCTCCAGGGTCTTGGCTGTCATTTAGTGCAAGGATGTCGTTCCAGGTTTGTCGAGCCAGCCGCAGGATGCCCTCATCCAAAATGTAAAGTTCCATATGTGCACTTCTGCTGACACAGCTGGCTGGATCCTGTCTACAACATCTGTTCTCGATGTCACTAGGCATCAATCTGCAGTTGAGACAGGTGCACCAAGACAAAGGACCACTGTTCGGTGGAGCTGGTCTGGGTGAAGCTTGCCTATAGTCCATTATGTCAAAAAGGACACCTGGTAAACGAGTGACTACCATCTCGAGTACTTTATCCCTCTCTTCAACTGTCAGTCGTTGTAACTGTGCCTGCAATCATAAATATTAAATAATTTTTAAATTTGGGATGGATGTATGTAATTGGATTGTGTACATTGAGACCAACCTGCAATTCAGCTGTCCTGGCTGCAGACAGCTGAGCCACACGTTGTCTGTCCTCCTCACTGATCAATCTAGATCTTGATTGTCCTCTGCCCCTACCCCTGACCCCTACCCTACCCCTGACCCTTCCCCTACCCCTGTCACTAGTAGTTCTGCCTCTCCCCCTTGGTCTCCCTCTTGGTCTCCCTTGTGCTCTGCCCCTTTCACTGCTGTCACTGCTATCCTCAGAGCTTCTCTCCACAGTAACATCAAATTGGTCAGAGCTCGTATTCTATCAAAACAAGGAAAATGGAAAATGTTTTGGTATTAAACATGTTTTTTACATGTTTTATTCTGAACATTGCATAAAGGGAAATATTATGGTAAAGGGGAACATATTTTTACTTTACTCATATTGTTTAGCAGAATAACTATTTATCAAATAAAGTATGGACACATTCCACATTAATGTTTGTCAGTGTATATTGTCCCTGTCAAAATATCTACTAAATAAATCAGTGCTACATTTAGATTAGTGATTAGAAAAACAGTTCAAAATTCTTGAGTGTGATATAGCATGCAGAAAAATATGACTGATAATTACACATAATTTTTGAAAAAATTAAAACAGAAAAGGGATTTATTGTTATTGGAATATTCTACTTAGCAGATCAATAAAACAGGCTGAACCCCGCAGTCTTCAGCGGATTAGCCTATTTGGCTTTTATGAAAACTTCATGGTAACAGTTGATTGTTTATTACCTTGAGACATTTGAGTGAACGTTGTTGACCAACCGTGTATGGTATTATTATGATTTTGAGCTTTTGAGAAGTAGCCTAATCAATTATATTGTTCATGAACGTGTTTTCATAACAATACAAACATACGAGGGTACAGTAAAAACATAAACAAAGTTTTCTACTACCCCCGTTTTCCCTCACATATAAGAGTAATTTACTAAAATGTATTTCCTTCCATATATTTGAAATGACTTGCAGATTTATAACTTTATTACCTCGGAAGACATTTTTGCACAAAGATCTGTGCGGCAGATGCTCCTTTAATGAGAACAGCTCGTTCCCGTGTGCGTGTGCGTGTGTGGCTCATGAGCGTGCACGACTCTGGTTGCAGTTGCGTTTGCCGCCAGAGGGGGCGTAGTTCTGCAAAAACTCGGAAACCTGCGTTATGCTCCTTTAACAGTTGTTCCTGCTTTGTTGTTTGCGCTGATGACACCTACTACAGTTGTATCATCTGCGAACTTGATGATATGGTTGGATTCAGAGTTGGTAGTGCAGTCGTGGGTGAGCAGCATGAACAGCAGTGGGCTGAGCATGCAGCCTTGAGGGGCACCTGTGCCCAGCGTAATGGCACCTGAAGTTCTGGTGTTAATTTGTACTGACTGTAGTCTCTCTGTCAGAAAGTACAGAATTCAGTAGCAGGTTAGAGTGCTGAGGCCCAGCAGTGAGAGTTTCTTTACTACAGTAGCTATTGGGGGTTGATAGGATTGAACACTGAGCTAAAATCTATGAACAGCATTCTGACGTATGCGTCCTTAGTGTCCACATGTGATAAAGCAGAGTGCAGGGTGTAAAAGATGGCATTGTCAGTAGAGCGTTGGGACGATATGCAAACTGCAGAGGTCCAATGAGGTGGGAGGGAGGAATGAATATGTTTCCCGGGTATGTTATCCGGACCTGCAGCTTTGCATGGGACTACTCTGGATAGTGTCCACCTCACGTCAGCTGGGTCCAAACGCAACGCTTGCTCTTCAGGGGTGGGTGTGGACTTGTATGCCTGCATGTTATTCAGGGCTTTTAAACCGTGCATAGTTTTTTTAGCTTGCCAGAGAAAAAAACTTTGTGTACAAAAACTTTTTTTTACGTTTTTTAGCTTGCCAGAAAGATGGGCGTCGTGGTTGTTGGCCTGTGTTATATTTTTGTAGTCTGTTAGGGTCTGGATGCCCTGCCACATGCGTCTGGAGTCCTTGGTTTCATATAAGTGGTTATGTATGTACCTTGCACTTCTGTAGACTACAGGTAGGTTGCAGTTTTGGAAAATGGTGGCGCTGAGGGACTAAAGGGTTCCTGATGGTTTCAAACTTAATTCTTCAACTTAACTCCTAATTCTTTTGCAGTAAACGTATCTTTTCTTCTCCACCTGTATTTGTCTGACTCAGCTGACTCATTTAGCATTTCACTGTCCAATGATAATGCCTTAAAGGGGTCATATAATGGTACATGCACTTTTACAAGTTGATTGTACTGCAATGTGTGTTGTCAGTGCCTGTACACAACCATCATTTAATGATAAAAATCTATCCAGTGGTTTTGTTTTAATCTCCTTATATGTTTTCCCCTGCCTCAAATAGAGCCGTTTCGACCGTGTGACGTCAGACGGTTGCACGCCCCACCCACCGGTTGTTGATTGACAGCAGTGTTTCAACACAGACCCACCCTGAGCGAGCTGTCATCATAGACTAAAGTCCGTCATTGTTGATACACTGGAGCAGAATGGCGTCTAAGCGATTGTGTTGTTCTGTTCTTAGGTGCAATAACAAACACCGAAATCTTTCTGATGTTCCTAAATTTGAACCGCTGAAGACGCATTGGCTGAGTTTTGTTTACGAAGGGAATATTCCCCACGATCAACGTCAATACTTTCTTGTTTGTGCGAATCATTTCTCACCAGACTGCTTTAAATGAGGATCAGTATGAAGCTGGTTTTGCTAAGAAGCTGCTCCTGAAAAAATAATCATTACCAACTATTTTTTTTTTTATTTTTTTTTTTTTTTTATTAAACATTCAAACATACATACAAACAAACAGTGCAATAGTGAGCAATCTTGTAATTCCATGATTCCAGAAGTGATATAAGAGCAAAAAAGTAGTTCAAGTGTTTAATCTGAGTGGGTGTGTGAGTGGATGTGACTGTGTGTGTGTGTGTGTGTGTGTGTGTGTGTGTGTGTGTGTGTGTGTGTGTGTGTGTGTGTGTGTGTGTGTGTGTGTGTGTGTGTGTGTGTGTGTGTGTGTGTGTGTGTGTGTGTGTGTGTATGCGTAACCAAAGTAACCATTTATTATTTATTACCATTGTCACTACCCTCACCACCCTACTCCCCACTACCACCATATTGCCAATATTGTATGTCTATTTATATTTTCATCCTTTCTCCTAATTGCCATTGTCAACGCTGCATAAAATATAATATGATATAATAAGATAAAAAAAAAGATATTATATGATAAGATAACATATGATAAGATAACATTCCCCCACATCTCTTCAGTCCCTATCTTCTCCTAATTATTATTATTATTGTTATTATTATTACTATCACTACTTATTTATTTTTTGTATGTGTGTTATTTGCAGCGTCTAAAGTGCATTAAAAGAGGGAGTACAGTGCGAGAGTGTCTCAACTTGGGATAGAGATGCTATCCCGCTGAAACCACTTCTCGCCTGTCTTGCCTGCCCTGGTGTTTGTGAAGTTCCCTATCGTAGTCACTTCGAGTTACGTCAGAAGTGACGGAGATTGGGGGTTTCGCATAGAAAGCCAATCCTCTTCGAGTATTTAACAACGAGCCAATGGCATGCGAATGCCTTGGGGCTGCGGAATTTGCATAGCGTACTCCGCCCCACCCTGTGGGTATAAAAGGAGGAAGTAACGCAACCGCAGTATGTTTTTCGCTTCGGAGCCAAGAGCATTCTTCCCTCCACAAGCCATTATCACTGATCAAAGCCTCTTCGAGACAAGCGTCCTCTCCAGTGTTGGTGTGACGGGGTACCCAGCGGGATTCTGCATTGCCTGCGATCTGTGCAGCGGTCTGCCAGACTTTGCGCTTCTCCCTGGTCCGCCTCAGCGCTGCAGAGTGAATATCCTCCTCTCCTAAAAGAGCTGCACGTGGCACGTCTTTTTAAAGATGAATCGCCCGTGTTCTTCTGGGATGTGGTCGATTTCTGTCCTCCTCTGATGGTCACGATCGCTGCTTTGTATGTCTGGGTCTTCGTCATGCAAAAGCAGCCCTTGTGGATGAGTCATGTTCCTTTTGTGGGAATATGACCATCTCAACACTGAGATCGAGACTCAATGATCTTACTGTGAGAGTCCCTGCACCGTTACCCGATCTGCTTCCTCTACCCGGGGAAGCTCGTTGGTTCGCGGCCAGGGTGATCTGTCGGTGACAGTGTGGCATAATACCCCGACGCTGAGCTCCTCGGGCCACACCCACCGCAACAGTGTTGCAGCCAGCGAGCGCTGGGGCGTTGCAGACGTCTGCCTCTTCGCAGGCACCCTCTGCTTCGCTCGGCGCTCCAGAGGATGATGTGATGTCTATCACAGCATCACAAGGTGGGCTCGATTCCTCGGGTGAAGATACGGCGGCGTTGCCTCCCTCGGGAGTGCCGGCGCCGCCTGTGTCTGATCCTGAGATGACGGCCATGCTTTCTCGGGCCGCTGTGAGTATTGGGCTGGAGTGGAACCCTCCGCCCCACCCCGATCACTCACGGATGGATGAATGGTTTTTGGGCAAAGCTGCCGCCGCAAGGCCACAGCCAACCCCAATACCATTCTTCCCCGAGTTGCATGCGGAGCTGACGAAGACATGGCAGGCTCCTTTGTCCTCCCGTGTCCGAACCGTCAGCCCACGCCTTTCCCCTCGTGGACGCGGCTGCCCGTGGGTATGCGGGGTTGCCTCCGGTGGAGCGCTCTGTTGCGATGCAACTGTGTCCGCAGAGCGCCTCCTCCCGGGGGCCTCCCAAGCACCCGTCCCAAAGCCTGTAGGTTCTCGTCGTCTATGGCGGCGCGCACCTATAGTGCAGCGGGACAGGCAGCCTCCGCCCTACATGCGATGAGCACTTTGCAGGTTTTCCAAGCCAAACTGCTCAGAGACATGTCCGAGGGCGGGACTGACCAGGGTTCGTTTGACGAACTTCGAGCCGCCACTGACCTCGCTCTCCGGGCGACCAAAGTGGCCGCTCGCTCCCTGGGTCAGGTGATGGCCACTAGCGTGGTCCAGGAGCGCCACCTATGGCTTAACCTGGCGGAAGTGCGCGAAGCCGAGCGGATTCGTCTGCTTGATGCCCCGCTTTCCCAGGTTGGCCTTTTCGGCGGTGCGGTTGAGGACTTTGCCCAGCAGTTCTCGACCGCGCAGAAGCAGACCGAGGCGATTAGACACATCCTGCCCCGACGGCCAGCTGCTGCCTCCACCCAGCCGTCGGCGCAGCCGCCTCAGCCTGCTCGCCGCCGAGGACGCCCCCTGCGGCCCCCCTCCCTCCGACACGGCCACAGCAGCAGCCTTCACCCAGGCCACGTCGTCGAGGTGACCGCAGAGGAGCGTCACAGCCCCCTCAGGATCCGCGCCCCGCTGAAACGCCAGGCCAAGCGGCGTTTCCTGAGATGGACTGCTCAGTGTTGGCGTCGAGTCTTCTCGGGAGGTGGTAGCAGGCCCCCTCCTTCCCCCGGTGGAGGGCCGGGGGAGAATCTTTTGTTTTCCCGCTGCTCACCCACGGGTGGGCAGCACCCTAAAATGGTTAAAGAAAGACTTGACATCATCACTGAGCACACAGTCGCCAGACCCTCAACAGAACAGACCCCTGTGGAACGCTGGTCCTTCCTGGTCTCGACTGTCGAGGAGCAGAGCTCGACTACGCACCCGCCCGGGTTAACCCCTGGGCGCATGCCTGTCGCTCTGCCTCGCTGCCCCTCCGGGGGACGTCTGTGTCTCGCATGACCCCGCTGGTTCAGTTCCTGGGAGCCTGGTTAGAGCTCCCGGACCTGTCCCGCTGGGTCATCAGAACGATCAGATTCGGCTATGCGATTCAGTTCGCACGGTCTCCTCCCCGTTTCAGGGGAGTTCGCTCGACTTTGGTCGGTGGCAATGCCCCGGTCATGAGAGCGGAGATTGCGACCCTGCTGGCGAAGGGTGCAATCGAGACAGTCCCTCCAGCCGAGGTGAGGTCCGGCTTCTACAGCCCTTACTTCATCGTCCCCAAAAAGACCGGTGGGTTACGACCGATCCTGGATCTCACGCGTCTCTGAACCGCACCCTTCATCGGATGCCGTTCAAGATGCTCACGGCCAAACGCATTTTCGAATGCGTGCAGCCACAGGATTGGTTTGCAGCGATCGACCTGAAGGACGCGTACTTTCATGTCTCCATATTGCCTCGACACAGACCGTTTCTTCGGTTCTCTTTCGAAGGCCAGGCATATCAATACGCAGTTCTCCCATTCGGGTTAGCTCTGTCCCTCCGCGTCTACACGAAGATCGTCGAGGCAGCCCTTGTTCCCCCTTCGCGAACACGGGGTTCGCATCCTGAATTACCTCGACGACTGGCTACTTCTAGCACACTCTCGAGAGCGGCTCTGCGAACACAGAGACCTTGTGCTCCGGCACCTAGCCCATTTGGGCCTTCGGGTCAACCGGGAGAAGAGCAAACTTTGCCCCGTGCAGAGGATCTCTTTCTCGGCGTGGAGATAGACTCGGTCGCCATGTCCGCGCAGCTTACGAGCGAGCGCGCACACTCACTGCTGAATTGTCTTCGACAGTTCGAGGGCAAGAGCGCGGTTCCACTGAAACTTTTTCAGAGGCTCCTGGGGCATATGGCATCCGCAGCCGCGACTACGCCGCTCGGACTGCTTCATATGAGACCGCTTCAGCTGTGACTTCGCGATCGAGTCCCGAGGTGGGCATGGCATCGCGGCTCGCTCCGAGTTCCAGTGACTCCAGCGTGCCGCCGTACCTTCTTCCCGTGGTCGAACCTCAGCTTTCTACGGACTGGTGTTCCGCTTCAGCGAGTTTCCAGGCATCTTGTCGTCTCCACAGATGCGTCTACCACGGGTTGGGGTGCCATGTGCAATGGGCATGCAGCCGCGGGCTCCTGGACAGGACCCCAGCGCCTCATGCACATCAATTGCCTCGAGCTGCTGGCAGTACGCCTGGCCCTGCACCGCTTTCGAGGACTGCTCAGGGGTCAACACGTACTTGTCCGTTCAGACAACACCGCCACAGTAGCGTACATCAACCACCAGGGTGGTCTACGCTCACGTCGGATGTCGCAGCTCCGCCCGCCACCTCCTGCTATGGAGTCAGAAGCACCTGAGGTCCCTTCGTGCTGTGTACATTCCAGGAGATCGGAACCTGGCAGCCGACGAGCTGTCACGAGTCCGCCCTATCTCCAGCGAATGGAGACTCCATCCCCAGACGGTCCAGCTCATCTGGGACCAGTTCGGGGAGGCACAGATAGACCTGTTCGCCTCCCGGGACTCATCCCACTGCGCCCAGTTTTATTCCCTGTCCGGGGGGTACGCTCGGCACAGATGCACTGGCGCACAGTCTTGCTGGTAGCCCCTTATTGGCCCACCAAGACGTGGTTCTCCGAACTCATGCTCCTCGCTGACAGCACCTCCTTGGCCTATTCCTCTGAGACAAGACCTACTCACTCAGAGACGGGGCACTCTATGGCACCCTCGTCCCGACCTCTGGAGGCTGCACGTGTGGCCTGGACGGGACGAGGCAGGTTTGAGTTCGCTGACCACCTGCGGTGGCGGCAACCATCACTTCCGCTAGGGCGTTATCTACCAGACGCCTCTATGCGTTGAAGTGGAACCTCTTCGTCAGCTGGTGCTCTTCTCGCGGAGAAGACCCCCGGATATGCCCGATCAGTGTCGTGCTGTCTTTCCTGCAGGAAGGGTTGGAGCGTAGGCTGTCGCCCTCCACCCTCAAAGTCTACGTTGCGGCCATTGCCGCTTCTCACGTTGCAGTAGACGGTAAGTCCATCGGCAAGCACGACCTGGTCATCAGGTTCCTGAGGGAGCGAGGCGACTAAATCCGCCTCGTCCTCCCTTCGTGCCCTCTTGGGACCTCGCAGTTGTTTTAAATGCTCTGCAGAGGCCTCCCTTTGAGCCTTTACAATCAGTTGAGTTAAAGTTTCTGTCTATGAAGACGGCACTCCTGGTTGCATTGGCCTCCATCAAGAGGGTAGGGGACCTGCAGGCATTTTCCGTTGACGAAGCGTGCCTGAAGTTCGGGCCGGCTTACTCTCACGTGATCTTGAGACCCCGGCCGGGACATGTGCCCAAGGTTCCCACCACTCCCTTCCGGGATCAGGTGGTGACCCTGCAAGCGCTGCCCCTGGAGGAGGCAGACCCAGCCTTGACACTGCTCTGTCCAGTACGTGCACTCCGCACTTACGTTGACAGAACGCGGTGCTTCAGGACCTCAGAACAGCTCTTTGTCTGTCATGGGGGGAGCCAGAAGGGAAGGGCTCTCTCGAAACAACGGCTGTCTCACTGGTTAGTGGACGCCATTGTTTTGTCTTACCAGCAGCAAGGCCGACCGTGCCCCCTTGGTGTGACGGCCCACTCCACTAGGAGTGTGGCTTCCTCTTGGGCTCTAGCGCATGGCGCCTCGCTAACAGACATCTGCAGAGCTGCAGGCTGGGCGACACCTAACACCTTCGCCAGATTCTATAATCTGCGAATTGAGCCGGTGTCCTCTCACGTACTCGCTTCCGCCAGTACTGGACCCGCTTAGTGTCTTCGCTTGCTCGCCACTCCACTCTCCGACTGGATGAGTGCGATATTCCTCAGTTGAGCCTTCCGTGAAGCCCTGAGTCCTCCAGCACTCATGATGCGGGCACCACTGCGCTGCTATGGTGCCGGCTAGGTGCATCCATGTGCACGGTTCCTTACGGCAACCGTCTCATGTGTATTATCCACTGTAAGCCTCCCTGAGCATGTGTCTTCCCTTGGCAAGCCATCTGCCACCCCTGGAGCTAAGTTCTTGCCACCTGCGGTTGGCGCTCCAGTAATCTCCATGTGGGTCCCTTCGACCACATGTGTTCCGTAAGTCCTCCTTCGGTAGGCATTGGTAGCATGTTCCACCCGGGATATGCTTCCCAGTGTACCTTGGTATTCCTGTGTAAAGAAGGAACTCCTGGTTATTATTGTTCAGGAGTCCAGTCTTTCGCAGGGCACTGGAAGACAGCTTGAAGTTGGCATGATGGCACTGACCCCCAATCTCCGTCACTTCTGACGTAACTCGAAGTGACTACGATAGGGAACGTCTCGGTTACTAGTGTAACCCTCGTTCCCTGAGTAGGGAACGGAGACGTTACGTCTCCTTGCCACTTCTGCTGTACCGCTGGGTAGACGCCTAGTTCAGTCTTGGCTCCTCAGCGAAGACATACTGCGGTTGCGTTTACTTCCTCCTTTTATACCCACAGGGTGGGGCGGAGTACGCTATGCAAATTCCGCAGCCCCAAGGCATTCGCATGCCATTGGCTCGTTGTTAAATACTCGAAGAGGATTGGCTTTCTATGCGAAACCCCCAATCTCCTTCACTTCTGATGTAACGTCTCCGTTCCCTACTCAGGGAACGAGGGTTACACTAGTAACCGAGACGTTTTCCATGTATACCTATTCCCTTTTTTTTTTTTTTTTTTTTCCTATTCTTTTGTTGTGGTGCATTAAAAACCCATGAAAAGATAAGGGGAAAATCATTGCAGTAGAGATGATAATGACAATTAACTCTAATACAGCATTGACAATGGCAATATTGATGATTATAATAGTAATAATAATAATAATAACAATACCAACAATATTGATATTAATAATAAATGATAAGTGCAGTGGTGATCGCAATGGTGAAAGTAAAAGACAGGAACAATAGCAATTACAACAATGAAAAAATACAAATGAGAATAGTAATCATAATAGTACCAGTAAAGATAATAGTAACAATGATGACAGAAACAAGTTCAAACCACCAAACTGCATGAATATTCGTGGGTTGATTAAGCAGGTGGGAGGAGTCGGAGTTGAAAACAGAGAAAGGATTATAGCTGTAAGAGTTCAGAAAGTGTTGGGCGGCAGGAGTCAGTTTCAGATGTGTAATTATGAAGGGGGGATGCGTATCCCATTGCAATGAAATCGGTTATAAGATTTTTCCAGATGTTAATGTGTAATTTATTTCGAGTTTTCCAGTTCATGAGGATAGTTTTCTTGGCGATGGTTAGAGCTATGAGGAGTATTTTAGAGTTTATAGTTTTATCAGAGATTATTGTGAGGTCCCCCAGCAAGCAAAGGGAAGGTGACAGTGGGATGTGGCAACGAACTATAGTGGATAGTGCCTGTGTGACTTCTTCCCAAAAGTGTTTGATTGGAGTGCAGTGCCAGGTTGCATGAATGTATGTATCTGTAGAATTCTGATTGCAATGTGTGCAAACTTCTGATGTGAAACCCATTTTAGCTAATCTATTGCCCGTGTAATGTGTTCTGTGCAGTATTTTATATTGTATTAACTGAAGATTCACATTTTTGGACATGTGATAGATGTTTTTACAGATTTGGGTCCAGAAGTTGGCATCAGGGGCTATTGAAAGATCGTTTTCCCATTTTATTGTTGGTAAGTATATGGTCTGAGGTTGGTTTGAAATTATCTTGTATATTTTAGAGAGAAGTTTCTTTGGGGAGGAAATGTTGATCAAGTCTGATATTGCCGGTGGAAGTTCTAAATTTGTGTCTCTGATGTTTATTTTTGTCAGAACAGAAGATTTGATTTGTAGGTATTTTAAAAATTCGTTGTTCCCGATGCCATACTCCTGGGCCAGTTGTGGAAATGGTTTAAATGTGTTGGATGTGAAAATATGCTTAATGTGGGTGATACCCTTTTCCGCCCATGTGTGAAAATTCAATGTTTTTTTGTTGCTTATAAAGTCACGATTATTCCACAGTGGAGTGAAGTTAGATGGAGCTAACGTAGAATTAGTGATTTGGTGAAATTTCCACCAGGCTGTCAGAGTGGTGGCTATGGTTACTGCATTAAAACATGCATGTTGTTTAATTGATTTGGTGAGGAACGGTATGTCAGCTGTATTTAATTCTTTGCATAGTGATTGTTCTATATCTAGCCATATAATATCAGATTGGGTGGGGTGAATCCATTTGTATATGTATTGCAGTTGGTTGGCCATTGAGTAATGTTGGAAATTTGGTGCTTCTAGTCCTCCTTGAACCTTACTTTTTTGTAGTGTGGTGAGTTTTATCCGTGGCGTTTTATTTTTCCAGTAGAAGCGAGTTATAATGGAGTCTAGTGATTTAAACCAATTGAGTGTAGGATGAGTTGGAATCATTGAGAATAGGTAATTAATTTTCGGTAAAATCGTCATTTTTATTGCTGCTATCCTGCCGATTATGGAGATTGGGAGGTTGAGCCATCTGAGCAAATCGTCTTCTATTTTTTTTAGCAATGGTGTGAAGTTGAGTGTTACCAACTCTGACAGTCTGGAGGAAATCTTAATGCCTAAGTAAGTGATGTGATCATGACATATAGGTATTGGTGATTGATGGGGTGCCACATCCCATTTGGTTTTATTTAAAGGGAGGATGGAAGATTTATTCCAGTTTATTGCATAATCAGATATTTTTGAGAAGGACTGGATTGTTTTAATTATTTCTTGAGTAGATGCTAGTGGTTCTTGTATGTATAGTAAGATATCATCTGCATAAAGTGAGATTTTATGTGTTTGTTGTGGTGTTTCAATACCTTTGATTGCTGGGTTTTGACGGATAGCTGCTGCTAAAGGTTCAATAAAAATTGTGAATAGGGATGGAGAGAGTGGACATCCCTGCCTCGTCCCCCTGTGCAGTGTGAAGCTTTGTGAGGTTAGTCCGTTCGTTGTGACTGTGGCCGATGGTGACGTGTATAAAATCTTGATCCAGTTAATAAATGACTCTCCAAAGCCGAATTTTTGTAACGTGGTGAATAGAAATTTCCAGTTGACCCTATCGAAAGCTTTTTCGGCGTCTAATGTGGCAATGAGAGTATCTTTCTGTTGTACTGATGAGTAGTGCATTAAATTGTATAATCTGCGTGTATTATTAGATGCATGTCTACCTTTTATGAAGCCGGTCTGATCAGGATGGATTATGTAACGGTATAATTTGTTCAATTCTATGGGCTAATGCTTTGCTAATAATTTTTATGTCGACATTTATAAGTGAGATGGGACGATAGTTGGATGTGAAGGTGTGGTCTTTGTTAGGTTTAGGAATGAGTGATATAAGTGCTGTATTCATGTGGGAAGGGAACTTTGCGTTATGTTTTATTTCTGTTATTGTTCTGCTAAATAGTGGGTATAAAGTTGACCAAAAATGTTCATAGAACTCAGCAGGGAAGCCATCCGGACCTGGTGCTTTATTATTTTGCATGCTTTTCAATGCGGAGTGAAGTTCTTTTTCGGTGATTGGTAATTCTAGAGTGTTTACTTGTTCCATGTTGAGTTTTGGTAGAATGGTGCTATCGAGGAATTCGATTATGTCTTCTTGGTTTGGGTCCAGATCAGATGAGTATAATTTTGTATAGTAATCTTGAAATATCTTGTTTATCTCAACTGGTGAATTGGTTAGCTTCCCTGCCGAGTTTCTGATGGAGGTTATGGCTGTTCTTTCTTTATTTCTTTTAATTTGACTGGCTAAGTATTTTCCGGATTTATTGCTATGGTGGAAAGTTTCTTGACGGACCCTGTGAATCAGAAACTGGTTTCTTTTGTTTATTATTTCATTAAGCAAATTTTTTTTTCTCTAATTTCTTTATAGATGCTTTCTGATTGATTATTTGCATGTAAAATTTCTAATTCTTTTATTCTTTCTTCTAGTTGGACTTCTTTTTCTCTGTCCTTTTTTTTTATTTACTGAATAAGATATAATTTTCCCCTGTAAAACTGCTTTCCATGTTTCCCAGAGCAGTGATGCTGACGACTTTGGAGAGTCATTCATTTCGAGGAAGGATGTCCACTCTCTCTTGAAGTAGCTGTCAAATTCTGGATCTTTCAAGAGTGATGTATTAAAACGCCATCTGGTGGGGTGTTTTGGTATTGCAGATATATTCCATGAGAGAGTTACCGGGGAGTGATCGCTGATAATAATTGGATGAATTTTGGTTTCTAAGATATTTGGTATGATTGAATTACTGGATTAGAAAGAAATCAATGCGGGAGTAGGTTTGGTGGACATTAGAATAAAAGGTGTATTCTCTGGCGAGTGGGTGTTTTAGCCTCCAACCATCGCAAAGACCAAAATCACTCATGAACTGTTTTATTGTTTTGGAAGATTGCCAAGATTTCCCTGTATGTTTTGACCTGTCGAGTGATGGATTGATTACAGTGTTATAGTCTCCCCCTATAATTATTGGACCGTTGGAAATGTTTGAAAGAGAGGAAAAGAAATTTGTAAAGAAGGAGGAATCATCAGAGTTTGGTCCATAAATGTTGCCAATTGTAATTGGATTATTATTGATTGAAATGTTAATAATGATAAAACGGCCTTCAGGATCTGAAATGGTTGTATGGTGGTTAAACTGTATTTTTTTATTTATTAAGATGCATACTCCTCTTTGTTTTGAATTATAGTGGGAGGAAAAACAGTGGTTAAAATGTGTAGTTTTTAAGCTGTTTTGAGTATATTGTGAGAGGTGTGTTTCCTGTATTAGACATATATCCGCTTGTGTATTTTTTAGGTAATTTAAAACTTTATTTTTTTTTGTTTGTGAACCAACCCCACGAATATTCCAAGTTAAGAATTTTAACTGCATAAACCTATAATGTATATTTCAAAGTTACCTTGTGTGAGTATAAGTCTGTGTGTATGGATGTGAATGTGGTTGTGTGTGTGTGTAAATCTAGAACACCAAATGACAATTAAAACAGGGAAAACATAGATACCTATAACCAACAACAGAACATATAAACAGTGAGCAAGGTTATTTAGGTGCATTTATAATACAATGTGCGTGCATGGTGCAAGTGACTTAATGAAAGAATAGCTGTAAAAGATTATGGATTGAATATAAATTGAGCATAGACGGATTGGAAGTGTTACATTGATAATTTCAGTAATTAGTAAAGCCAGGGAGTAGTGTCTTTGTCTTTAAACAATTGTCCATCAATATATAATTTGTCCACTGTGATTATTGCTTTTTTACCTTGGTTGATCATTGTCTTGCGGATGGGGAAGAGTAGCTTACGTCGGCGGTTGATCTCTTGTGGATATTGGTCGTTGAGTCCGTAATGAGTCCCTTTGAGCTGTCGTCCTTGTCGCTGAACCAGTACTTTTTGTTTGAAATGTTCAAATTTGGCGATGATGGGGCGGGAACGGGTGGAGTTGATGAGTTTCTGTCCTAAACGGTGAACGCGATGGAAGGTGATTTGCTCCACAGTCTCCGGTGTAAGTTTGA
This sequence comes from Hybognathus amarus, assembly GCA_030378365.1. Lineage (NCBI taxonomy): Eukaryota > Metazoa > Chordata > Actinopteri > Cypriniformes > Leuciscidae > Hybognathus > Hybognathus amarus. The sequence continues at coordinate 67,501 of JAQIUQ010000387.1, read as the reverse complement.
GCTGGTTGACCAGGAAGTCCTTAACAGTTTTTTCGGGGTCCTCGGTGGGTGATTCGGGAATGCCGGAAAAGATCAGATTGTCTCTCATACTGCGTGACTGTACATCCAGGATGGTTTCTTGCATGGCTTTGTTCTCAGCAATGACGGAGGTAAGTTGATTGTTTACAGTGGAGAGTTTTGCAGTGAGTGTGTCCACGGAGCTTTTCAGTGATTTATTTTCTTCTGTGAGTGAATCGACTTGCTGTTGACTGTATTCCAGGCTATGGCGGAGGTGTTGAAATTCTTTGTGAAGTACTTCGATTAGTGAGAGTCTAGAGTCCAGATTAGATAATCGCTCGTTGATTGATAGGAGCACGTCGGAACAGCAGTTTGTTTGGATCGGAGTGGAAGTTGGTGATGTTGGTGACGGCGGTGAATCGGTTGATAAGTTTGAATCCGAAGTGCGTGGTTTTTTGGCTTTCCGTGATCGGCCCATTGTAACGTTACAGAGTCTATTGAAGTGATGGTCAATGTAATCCTCCAGTTGGTCCAGGTCCGAGTTAGAATCCAGGTTTTTGAGTCAGGTTTAAAGTGGGTGATGTTGTTTACGGAAATAGCGAGAGATAGAGAAAAGGAAAAAAAAAAAGTTTGTTATCTTTTTCTAGCAGCGGCGTGCTGCCATGTTGTATTTTTGCACCCAACGCACACACACGCACTACGTCATTACGTCAATGGATCCTACATACATTACCAACTATTTATGTTCCCTCTGCACCTAAAGTTTTATTAATCTTTATATTAATCTTTGCAAATCGCGGGAAAAAGTTTTTCATGACCATTAGTTGTAACGTCAATCTGTCAATGAACTAACGTATGCAGTAAACACAGCGTTCGTATCTCACTACTCTATGTTCTCTACTGGCAGAGGCCAGTGCATACAAAGATAAATCAAAGTAACATTACGTTAACCAACCATTCAGAAACGTCCTCAAGCCTTAATTTTCGAACTTCTTGTGACTTCAAACTTATACGGTTGCAAAGATGTGTCCTCAGAGACTCCCGCTGCCATTCTCCAAAACCTTCAACTGTTGTCAAGGCAACACTCCACGTGCGTTCACGTTTAACTGCAATTTCTAGCATTGTATTAGTATTGCATCTTTCTCATGGGAATTGAATCATTTTTGACTGTTCAAGAGTTAAATCTCTTTTATGGCTTACTTTATCTGTAAAAGAAAACGTGCCTAATAATTATGCACACCTAATAGTAGTTATTAAGATAAATGTGGTTTGGAATCAGTAAAAAATGTGTCGGAAAAAAACATATGATCAGAAACTCAACATGCCTAATAAATCTGCACGCACCTGTGTGTCACGTGTTTTGGCACTGCAGGACGATCAGCTGTCGTTCTTGTCTCCCTGAAGCAGTCTTAGGCGTCTTTAATTACAGATGATGGCTTTTTTCTTTTCTATTAAAAACAATGGTAGAAAAACAATGATTTAAAAAGCTTGTTAAAGCATAATATTTAAAAAAATGCTATTATTTTGCAATACATCAGAAAATGTTGTGAGGGCTCTTTCATCACTGCTTGCAGCTTTTTATTCTGATTTATTCCTCAGAATCCTATTGGACAGTTTTATATTTTTATGGAATTTCATTTTGTCCTGTAGGATCTTATTGGATTTTCCAAAACACGTTTGTCACAGTGTTTGGTTTGTGTCTCGTTTTCACAGTGTCCATCACATTCGACTACGATTCCCAGAATTCTGTCTGTCGCCTATCACTGTTCATTGCACTCAGCTGTTGCCTGTAATCATTGTCCTAGCTGTTCATTGTTAGTCTTGTTAGATCTGTGTGTATTTATTCCGTCTGTGTCAGTATGTGTACGGAGTCATTGTTTCATGTTACCACCTTTGAAGTCTGTTTTTGAGCTTGTTTGTGTTTGTTTTTCATGTTTGGTTTGATTATTTGGATTTTGACCCCTGCCTGGAAGACCATGATTTTGGATTGTCCTTATCAAATAAAAAACTGCAATTGGATTTTCTGTTCCTGTGTGTGTCAAATTGAATCCAGCAGTATGTTTTATAACATCTCTTCCCCAGCCACCGAGCGGGAGAGAAGGGAGTTTTTTAAGGTTGGTAAAATTTCGGCAGGACCCGTGGAGGCCGAAGTGGAGGAGGTGGTCGAGAGACAGTTCACGTCACGTCTGCCCAGTCAGAGACTGTTCACGTACTGTCTGCCCAGCCAGAGACTGTTCACGTCCTGTAGAAAAGGCCCCAAAGTTATTTTAGTGTTGCTATTATTTAGTGTAGTTGACCATATTAGGCTTTATGTTTTACGTTTGCTTCCGTTTATTCAGCGCTTGTAATGGCTGAAGCGCGCGCTGGTTTCATATACTATCTGACATCATAGTTAGTATGCAGAATGTTAGAGATAATCAGTTGGTCTGGATCGGTAGTTGTGTGAGCTGCACTTTCCCTCAGAGTGTGCGTAAATGAAAAGAGTAAGTACATCTGTGATATTGTGTTATTTATTAAACTAGTTATTTCTGTTATTTGATATGGACAAGAGTTAGAGTTTATGGAGTCAATTTGCGACTGTGGTGTTAATTATATTTGCGTTCGTACATCTCACGTTCGAGCTTTGACTCATTTGATTTAGTACGTTACGGTTAACGATATGTAATATCGTGTTTTAGATGTGTTAATACTTTATATTTGTTGTTAGAATTAATACTTTTCTTACCTGCAAATTCAACAAAGACAACAGTAATATTAGTTTCAACATCACAGTGAATACTTTGGCAGTGTCACTTCTTTATGTAAACAAGTGAAACAACCCCGCGGCTCCCCACTGTCCCCTAGTGTCACCTGCCAGTATATACAGGTTTAAGTGATGATAACAGACAACTAAACTTAATAAATCTTAACCAGAAATACATAATAACAATAACACACATGAATATACATAAGAGTACTTTAATCTATGACTTTATGTGTTTATTACGCTGGATACAAATATCTTAATAAAGTTTAACATGACGTTACTTCACAATACACAAATCATAAAACATAAATAATAAACATAAACATTGATGGCTTAGTGAATGGTGACATGAGAAGTACAGAAGATCACAGGATCAATAACATCCCGCCAGATTGCCTGAATGCATTTCCGTCGAACTTCATCAACAGGGAACTGACGAGGGAAGGAATGAAAACGACAGATATGGCTGCTTTTGGGAATAACAAAAAAGATCGGTACGTAACAATTCTTACTAGTTGCCTGCGGCGCAATCTGTTATGAATGGAGTGGAAGAAGATTACCACGACAATTGCGTATTTTCCAGAAGTTGTGAGAAAGGTCTATTGAGTCAAATGCAATACCGAGAATTTATATTGAATTTTATACTCCATGGTTGTACTAAAGAAACGTTAGTCACAAAAACAGATAAAACAGACACCCCTCATTGTGTTTATGCTTCTTTTTAAAATTATATTAAATAAACATAACTATATATAAAATTACATCTAAACGTGAACATTTCGTTTCAAAGACGGGAGGACAGTAAATTTTGAAGACTCTGCCATAATCCCGTTTTCCTCGGTTCTCTTTCAAGCATACGTTTCGGTGTCTCACTATGGGATACGCCCCTTCCGCGTATTCCTCAGAAGCCCTATTACATTACGCCAGCCCCAATTGGCTGGCAGACATGACGCTGTGTATGGGAGTGGCTACCCCACCCCTCCGTATAAGAGGAGCGACACAGCGTCATTACGACATTCAAAAACCTCTCTCGCTTCACACCAGAAGCCTTGAAGCCTTTTGATTTTCTCGAACTCTTGGACGAACTACTGGCCACCACGCCGTTTTTCCGTCTTGCTCCTTCGATTAGCATTCCAGCCGATTGCAAGGACCGTTCGATTCTACGATGGCTGCAGCAATGCAGACTACCCAGGCTAGTGGGGAGATTCCGTGCGACTCTGTTCATGCGGGAACAAGATTTCATGCAAGGACACACACCAGGTCTGCTCTGCATGTCTTGGGCTGAAACATGCTCAATTGGCGATCGAGAGTCCCGGCACGTGTGAACACTGCGCACGCTTCACCACGAAGAGCCTTCGTCGCAGGCTAGCACGCCAAGCTAGCCTGTCGGGCCAGGATCCCCTCATGACTCCTAGCCCTGCACCAGCTAACACTCCGCAGGTATCCATTCCTGTAGAACTGCCCGCCACGGCAGCTCTATCCTGGAGTGAACAGCTCGATGCGTGCATGCCTCTTTCCAGTCTGCCCAGCACGGATGAGGAAGAAGACGCGGTCGAATTCGAGGAAGAGGGACAATCGGACTTTCTTCTCTCTGACGAAGAGGAAGACTTCGAAGATTCTCCATTCCTCCCTCGGCCTGCGCACCCGGAGCAAATCCTCGCTGCGGCGGATCCACGGAAGAGGCGGACGGTACACCATCCTCCCCGCTTCTCAGTGTCGATCTGCAGGACGTGTGCAACGCGCTGCAGGGAAACTTAATATTCCGTGGCCGACCGTGGTAGCGGAGACTGCAAAGTCTCGCTATGAGGGTAAGAGCACCGCCAAGTGCCAAACGAGCAGCACGACAGCTCCTTCCTGTTTTCCCGGAGCTCCTGGAGGAGGTCGCGGTTACGTGGAAGGATAAGCCGTTCACGAGCAAGATGCCCATGCAGGGTGGCTCCGTTCTGGATGTGGAGGGGATGGAAGAGGAGGGCCTTCTCCGTATGCCCCCCATGGAGCCTTTAGTTGCCGCGCACTTGCAACCGAAGCGCACGGCGGCTGCAAATCCGACGCTGCCATCTAAAGCTGATTGTTTCCAGTCGAGCATGACGGAACGCGCTTACAAAGCAGTCGCGCTCTCTGTGAGGGCTATGAACGCGATCTCTCTGCTGACCGCATACCAAGCGGAGCTACAGGACGAAGTGACTACCATGCCAGGTCAGACACACTGGGAGGAGATCTGTGTTGTAACGGATCTCTCTCTGCGTCTTCAGAGATGCGCGGTTCAAGCCGCCGGGAAAGCCATGGCCACAATGGTTATCCAGGAGAGAGCACGATGGCTTAATCTCGCTAATCTCTCTGACAAGGAAAAAGAAGCCATCCTGGACGCTCCGGTAGTCGCGGATGGCATTTTCGGCTCAGCTCTGACACTGATGCAGAAGAGATGCGAAGGAGAAAAAGAGGGATGATGAGGCTTTGCAACTCTGTATGCCTAGGAAGACGCAGATTGCACCACCTCCGCCAACCCGACAGACCTTCGCACAAGTCACGGCCCGCCGCCCCCAACTTCCGCATTCCGAAACGGCAGAGACCTAACGTGAATGCAGCGGGTCAGAGTGGAGTGCAGGAACAGAGGTCTGCCTGGCCTAGGAAGAACTATCCGCCTGCAGCAGCGCAGACGGTCCAGTCAGCTCCCCAACCTCATCCCCATCCTCAGGGAGCGAGGAGGAAGAAGAAGACTGTTTGACAGGGTCTTCCCCAGGGAACGGAGTCATCAGCCCCCCAGTTTGCTAGCTCCCGACCCTCACATGTTTAGCGTTCTTCGAAACATGAGTTCCACTGTTCACAGATGTTCTGTGGGGAAAACAGCGCCCGGTTGGGCCAGGGGAATCAGAGCGGTGAAAAGGAAAGAAACGGTGCAGTGGTGCACACCAACCCACTAGTCTCAAGCACTTTTCATGTTCAAAACTCAATAAAGTTTTCACTGTACCCCCAAGAAATGTTGCAAAACATGTTAGCAGAACACACTATGAGCCACTCAGACTCTGTCCAAGCGCCAAGTGCCCACGCATGCGCAGTACAGACCACGAACTCATTCATGTTTCAGCCACAAGATGGCACCAGAACACTGCAAATAAACAACTGGCGAGAGTGCACAAAGTCCCAATGGGTATTAAAGACAATACAATTCGGGTACAGGCTGCAGTTCGCCACTTCCCCCGCAATTCAAAGGAATAATTCATTCTCATGTGCGGGAAGAGTTAAAACATGTTCTACCAGAAAGACTCGGGAGATAAGGTACTGTACAATAAAGCATTTTATTAACAGCCCAGCAAGCCATATATGCAATAAAAGTTCTTTGGCGTAGGCCCCGTCCGTAACTCCGCAATCCTCAGGGTCCGGATTCTGCATATCCCGCCTGAAGATGAAGGCGGGGGCGCAGCCGACCCCCCCTTGGAGTTTGGGAAGGGACCGACCTGGTGGTGGTGGGAAGGATGGAGCAAAGATCGTCTTTAGTGGAGGTGGGGAGGGTGGTGGTAAGTGAAGCGTCAGCATCTGCGAACTCAAGACAAGTGTAAGTAAGGGTCTTTTATACATCACGTATTAGAACGCGATTGGATAGATGAGAAGGTAATAATGACGTGACAATTGAGTCTTCCTGGCAGAACTTACGCTACGCTTTCATTTCTACCAGAAAGACTCGGGAGATAAGGTACTGTACAACAAAGCATTTTATTAACAGCCCAGCAAGCCATATATGCAATAAAAGTTCTTTGGCGTAGGCCCCGTCCGTAACTCGCAATCCTAGGGTACGGATTCTGCATATCCCGCCTGAAGATGAAGGCGGGGGCGCAGCCGACCCCCAAAATGAGTGGAAGAATAATTCCACTGGGCGAAGCCCACCCCCAAAGAACATGAAAGAAAATTATACCCACCAGCAGTATGTTGTGGTTCCAAACAGCTGTTAGCAAACAGCTGGTAAATATGGGTATATCAATTTCCATAGATAGCGGAGTTCCATCGATATTGTAGTGGGAACGGAACTCTACAATCTAAAGTGGAGCATGCTTAACTTAATATGAAAGATACTTTTCTGCTGCTGAATTACATGAGACATTAACAGCATTTGCTCACGCTTAAAATTAATTAATTGATTTATTTATAGATTTTAGGCCGCGCTGAGCCACATAAACGAGGCCACACTGAGCCGCGTAGAAAGGGCTACATAGAAAGGGCCACGCTGAGCCACGCTGAGCCTTGTCTATGACAAGGCCACGCTGAGAAAGGCCATGCTGAGCCACATAGAATGAAGCCATGCTGAGCCACATGGACAAGGCCGCGCTGAGCCCCACGGAGACGAGGGTGCGCAGAGCCACACTGGAGACGAGGCCGCGCAGAGCCACATGAGACGAGGCCACGCTGAGCCACATAGAGACGAGGCCACGCTGAGCCACATGAGAACAAGGCCACGCTGAGCCACATAAAGACAAGGCCACGCTGAGCCACATAGACACGAGGCCACGCTGAGCCACATAGACGAGGCCACGCTGAGCCACATAGACGAGGCCACGGTGAGCCACATAGACGAGGCCACGCTGAGCCACAAGGCCACGCTGGGCCACATAGTCAGAGGCCACGCTGAGCCACATAGACAAGGCCACGCTGAGCCAAATAGACAAGGCCACGCTGAGCCACATAGACAAGGCCACGCTGAGCCACATAGACAAGGCCACGCTGAGCCACATAGACAAGGCCACGCTGAGCCACATAGACAAGGCCACGCTGAGCCACATAGACAAGGCCACGCTGAGCCACATAGACAAGGCCACGCTGAGCCACATAGACAAGGCCACGCTGAGCCACATAGACAAGGCCACGCTGAGCCACATAGACAAGGCCACGCTGAGCCACATAGACAAGGCCAACGCTGAGCCACATAGACAAGGCCACGCTGAGCCACATAGACAAGGCCACGCTGAGCCACATAGACAAGGCCACGCTGAGCCACATAGACAAGGCCACGCTGAGCCACATAGACAAGGCCACGCTGAGCCACATAGACAAGGCCACGCTGAGCCCCATAGACAAGGCCACGCTGAGCCCCATAGACAAGGCCACGCTGAGCCCCATAGACAAGGCCACGCTGAGCTCCCATGGGCGAGGCCGCACTGAGCCCCACAGAGACGAGGGTGCGCTGAGCCCCACTGAGACGAGGCCGCGCTGAGAACACACTGAGACGAGGCCGCGCTGAGCCCCACAGAGAGCGAGGCCGCGCTGAGCCCCCCCGAGACGAGGCCGCGCTGAGCCCCACAGAGATGAGGCCGCGCTGAGCCACACTGAGACGAGGCCACACTGAGCCCCACTGAGACGAGGCCACGCTGAGCCACACTGAGCCGAGGCCACGCTGAGCCACACGGAAACGAGGCCGCGCTGAGCCACACGGAAACGAGGCCGTGCTGAGCCACACTGAGACGAGGCCGCACTGAGCCACATGGAAACGAGGCCGCGCTGAGCCAAACGGAAACGAGGCCGCGCTGAGCCACACGGAAACGAGGCGCGCTGCGCCACACTGAGACAAGGCCGCGCTGAGCCACACTGAGACAAGGCGACGCTGAGCCACACTGAGACAAGGCCACGCTGAGCCACATAGACAAGGCCACGCTGAGCCACATAAAAACTAGGCCACACTGACCCACATAGACGAGGCCGCGCTGAGCCCACAGAGACGTGGCTGCGCTGAGCCCCACAGAGACGAGGCCACGCTGAGCCCCACAGAGACGAGGCCGCGCTGAGCCCCACAGAGACGAGGCCGCGCTGAGCCCCACAGAGACGAGGCCGCGCTGAGCCCCACAGAGACGAGGCCACGCTGAGCCCCACAGAGACGAGGCCGCGCTGAGCCCCACAGAGACGAGGCCGCGCTGAGCCCCACAGAGACGAGGCCGCGCTGAGCCCCACAGAGACGAGGCCGCGCTGAGCCACACTGAGCCACACTGAGACGAGGCCACGCTGAGCCACACTGAGACGAGGCCGCGCTGAGCCACACGGAAACGAGGCCACGCTGAGCCACACGGAAACGAGGCCGCGCTGAGCCACACGAAACGAGGCCGCGCTGAGCCACACGGAAACGAGGCCACGCTGAGCCACATCAGACGAGGCCACGCTGAGCCAGATAGAATGAAGCCATGCTGAGCCCCACAGAGACGAGGCCACGCTGAGCCCCACAGAGACGAGGCCGCGCTGAGCCACATAAAGACAGGGCCACGCTGAGCCACATAGACAAGGCCATGCAGAGCCACACAGAGACGAGGTCATGTTAATCCACGCACAGACGAGGTTCGCTGAGCCGCTAGGCTGCTAGAGCTGCGCATGAACTAAACGTGCCTAGAAAAGCCACTGAGGCTGCGCAAAGCCGGCCCCTTAAGGACCATATAGCCAGCGATGGCGCGAGGCGAATTATTCAAGCGGAGACTAATCACCAGATAGATAAGCATACACCACCACCAGTAATTGCATAGGAATTTACCTGAATCGTTACTGCAGTGCTTGCTGAGCTTCGGGAATGATCTTTAGATCGGGTCTTATATAACTCTAATGCAGAGGAAGACCATCTGCCCAGTATCTTAATAGCTGAAGTGGAAAGCCACGATCAGCTGCTGTAGTGGCTGCCCAGATCCTGAGGGATGACCAGTATACTGGGAGGGAGATAGCCGCAGCTATAGAGGACAGAACTGACGAATCCTGAACCAGGTTAAAGAGTAGTGCTCCGTTAGTTATGATAAATAGAATTTTGATCATAGATGAGAAGGGACAGAATTTAATCCCAATTTATAAATTGATGATGTGATACAAAGCTTTTATAGCCATTCTTTGAGGAAGGAATTAGGTAAGGAACGAAATTAGAAAGACCATGGGGAAATCGGGAGTATTTAGCACCTGGAATGAATCCCCTGGATGCATGAGCCATGAACGCTGTAACAGACAGCTATAATCTGATAACAATAAGAAAGAGACCACGGCAGAGTGCAGACAGAGGTAATCAAAAGGGGTTGAGTGGATTTTGCTTTCTGACTTGGAGTGTAATGCTGCTGTTTTAAGCATAATCAACATCAGCAAAGTTAAACACTCAAAGATCAACAGTGGAAGAATTCATTTGAGAATTGCTTTTAAAGAATATGATGACAGCGCTGGGAGGAGCAAGTGACATTCCTCCTGGGTTAGTGCATCACAGCCTAAATTTAATTTATCCTGCCAGCGGGACATGATATATAGAATGTAGAGACAGAATAACCAGTGACTAGAGAGAACTACGCATGAGCTACATAATCCATCGACGACCATCTGGAATGTTGACTATGTTGACGCTTCTTGAGGCTCCATCTTATGCGATTCCAGTTGAACAAGTGAAAAGTTAAAAATGTCAGTGATGGGTAATCGAAGCTGCAAACGAGCTGTTGAAACTCCGATCCCTGTGCCGGAAGCAGCAGCAGTCCTACCCCATCCAAATGTGGAGACAAAACAATATGCTTACTCACCCTCGAAATGACCATCACTACACAATTATCTTTGAGGCATTCTGAGCAAACCCAGCATACCCATACATATCCTGCAAAAGAAAGGGGACAAAATTATACAATTTTTTTTTTTTTTTTTTTAATACCTTAGCAAACAAAGAGAAGTTACGGGGAACAGACTTGAAAATTAGGATCAAATACTTGCATGAATTTAAATGCCTGTGAACAAACTATGAATGGAAAGAATATTAAATTATAATTTCATAATTGTATACAAGAAAGAACAGCGAGCCATGATCAGGATGAGAAAGAGGAATCTAAGTGATAATTGATCTGTTGACTCTGGAGCGTGGAATCTTTTAATCAGGTATGCAGCAAATGTCTGCCATGGCTCCCAAGTTGCTCTTTGCAGACATAACCCCATCCATTGCTGGAAGACGCTGGACACGACAGTTGAGAATCTTGAATAAATGGTGCATAGACATGAAAAATCACACAGTTGAGCAAGACAATGTCACTTGAGTCTCCTTCACTGATTAGTCTGATATGTAATACTAATATGACTGTAGACTGTTGAGTTTAGCCGTTTTGGCCAAGTATATGTAACTTTGAAAGGCGCCACACGACTCCTTGATCCTTTGGTCTGCGTTTCTCTGTACATTTGTTGTGAAATACCCCTCACATAAATTAATCTTAACACGCATCAGTAGATTAAGTAGCCACCAGAAAGTTGAGTATTACATCGATTATACACATTTTCAGTGTTATTTATCCAATTTGAAGTATAGAGTGACTTTATGATTTAAAGTAGCCTAATGGGTGAAATAGTTGTTTGTAAAATTACTATTAGTAATATGTAAATTACTGCTGCCATACTAGTCCACTGCAGTATATGCATGACAGCCAATGACATGTCAGCCGACTTGCTCTTTAGCTCGGGTTTTATTTTATTTATTTATTTTATTATTTATATACACACGCAACCGGACTCTGGTGCGTAAGCGAACGTTATGAAAGATGCAACCCTTTGATATGCATATGCTCTTATGCACTCTTAAGCATTTGATTTATATTCAACAGAGTTGTTAGTGGGTATTTGCAAACAGAGAGTGGTATTGAAAAGCTGATATAATTAAATAACCACAGAACTGTGGAATATCGGTAACGCGAAACTTTGCTTAAACTTGCTACGAGCATTGAGGCGAGCTATCCGGCCCTTCCGCAGTCCGCAGATCAGCCGTAAATAATCAGATCATGCCACGTCATTCGTAGACGCCAATTTCAACTCAGCCGTGTAGGAAGCAATGGAGAAATACTTACCTGAATGAAGTTTAATCTTGTAGAGGAGACATATTAACAGAGGCTGCTGGAAGCGCCTACCAAAACTTGAAAAAAAGACTTGAAAGCCTTGGAAGTGGAATTTGAACTTGAAGTGAGAGATCGTCTCGTGGTTTGCATAGTTGTTATTTCATGTCGGTGGATCTGTGATCTGCGGGATAAATGGCACCAGTCTAAAGAGCAGAACTTCTCATGAAGGCCTTGGCTGATCGAATACTCTCCAAGACCGTTGTGCCTATGGGGAGATGCGTATACCGAACGCGGAAACCTCGACGTGCAGCAAGAGGTAGGGCGGGGCATTCGGATGTCGATAATTGTAAATCATGCGTCTCCTGAAACATGTTGGGTGGCGACTGAACAAGAGCGTTAAGTGAAGCGTCAGCATCTGCGAACTCAAGACAAGTGTAAGTAAGGGTCTTTTATACATCACGTATTAGAACGCGATTGGATAGATGAGAAGGTAATAATGACGTGACAATTGAGTCTTCCTGGCAGAACTTACGCTGAAGCTTTCATTTCTTCAGGACGAAATTCAGTCACTGCTGAACAAAAAGGCAATAAGAGTGGTACCACCCGAGCAAAGCCACAGTGGGTTTTACTCGAGGTACTTTCTAGTCCCAAAGAAAGGGACTCGTGCCCTTCGTCCCATATTAGACCTACGTGCGCTGAACAAATACTTAAGGAAGTACAAGTTCAGAATGCTCACTCATTCTACACTCCTAAAACTGGTGCGCCCAGGCGATTGGTTTACATCAATCGACCTGAAAGACGCATATTTTCACATAAAAATATACCCACCTCACAGGAAATTCCTGAGGTTTGCCTTCCTCGGAGTGACCTACGAATTTCTGGTCCTACCATTTGGCATGTCTTTGAGCCCAAGAGTGTTCATAAAATGTACAGAAGCGGCCCTGACCCCGCTCAGGGAAAAGGGCATCCGTCTCGCTACTTACATAGACGACTGGTTGGTGACAGCTCAGTCAGAACAAGAAGTGAGAATTCACACGACCATGCTTCTGGAACACATACAAAAACTGGGTTTGGAACTGAACACCGAAAAGAGTGTTCTGATTCCCGCACAGTCCATAACATATTTGGGGCTGTCACTGGACTCGGTGACCTTCAAAGCACGACTGTCAGAGGACAGAGTGGTAAAATTCACCCGATGCCTGAACGAATTTCAGAGGGGGAAAATGTCTCTTTCCGCACATGCCTCAGATTATTGGGACTGATGGCCTCAGCCCTAATAGTTATTCCATTAGGCAGACTATTCATGAGAGAATTTCAGCGCTGGGTAGCATCTCTGAGGCTGGACCCATTAAGGCACTGCCGAAAGAGAGTGAGAGTGACATCAGAGGCAGTCCTTGCACTGCGTCAGTGGAGACACCCAACCTTTCTGGTTCAAGGGGTACCCATGGGCGTGGTTCAAGCCAGGAAAGTCATAACGACGGACGCTTCGTTGTACGGTTGGGGGGGCATTTACGAGGGCAGGATAGTGAATGGAAGATGGGGTCATCATCTGATCAATCTCCACATAAACTATCTGGAAATGCTGGCCGTGTTTCTGACAGTGAAGCATTTTCTCCCTTTTCTGAAAGGGCATCATGTTCTCGTGAGGACAGACAACACTACAGTTGTAGCGTATATAAATCGTCAGGGGGGCCTCAGATCACTCCCCTTACACATGCTGGCACGCAAACTGATTTTGTGGAGCAATGCCAACCTTTTATCCCTGAGAGCTACGCACGTACAGGGTGTCATGAACTGTGGTGCGGATCTGTTGTCCAGGGGCAATCCACTGTACGGGGAGTGGAAATTGAACAGGGAAGTGGTCGAACAAATCTGGGAAATATACGGCAGAGCGACAGTGGATCTGTTCGCGTCGCACGACAATGCTCAGTGTCCTCTGTTTTTCTCCCTGAAAGATCAGAGCGCGCCTCTGGGGATAGATGCGCTGGCACACGATTGGCCCCGCACTCTCCTCTATGCGTTCCCACCGATAGCATTAATATCCCCAACACTCCACAGAGTGAGAGAGGAGGGATTAAAGCTCATATTAATAGCTCCGAGGTGGCCAGGGAAATACTGGCTGGCGGAGATCATTCATATGCTGTACGAAGACCCCTGGTCTCTCCCGTTACGCAGAGATCTACTGTCACAAGCAGGGGGGAGATCTTTCATCCACACCCAGAACGATTGGCGCTATGGGCCTGGCCAGTGAGTGGTTCAATCTGAGTACAACCGGTCTGTCTGACAGTGTTATCAGAACCATACAGAATGCTAGAGCTTCGTCGACTAGGTCTCTCTATGAATGCAAATGGGGCGTGTTTGAGCGCTGGTGCGCGGCTAAGCACGAGATCCCTTTTCAGTGTTCAGTGGCAGTTGTTCTATCTTTCCTACAGGATTTGATAGATCAAGGGAAAGCCTTTTCTACCATTAAAGTGTATCTGGCTGCTATTTCTGCTTGTCATATAGGTTTTGTTGATAAAACTGTTGGGCAGCATCCTTTAGTATGCAGGTTCATGAAGGGCGCGCGTCGCGTTTTACCAGTTTCGAAACCGCTTTCCCCTTCATGGGATTTAGCACTGGTACTTGATGCTCTTTCAATGCCCCCATTTGAACCACTGGACAAGATTGATTTGAAAATATTGTCGTTTAAAACAGCGCTGCTGTTAGCCTTGGCTTCCGCGAAGCGCGTAAGTGAGATTCACGCACTTTCGGTGCATTCAGCATGTACACAGTTCATGCCCGGGGGATGCAGGGGTGATTTTGAGACCTAATCCTGCATTCATGCCCAAAATAGTTAATTCTATCACTCCTTTGGAGTTAAGAGCTTTCTATCCACCACCTTTTGCTTCGTCAGAACAGCAAAAGCTAAACGAGCTGTGCCCAGTGCGAGCTTTACGCATTTACATTGAAAGAACCAAAGGGTTCCGAGAGTGTGATCAACTGTTTGTATCTTGGTTAAAACCACGTACGGGGAAGCCGATTACAAAGCAGCGGTTGTCGCACTGGATAGTGGAGGCGATTTCACTGGCATATTCCAGTAAGGGTCAGGTGCCCCCAGCTGGTTTACACGCACACTCAACAAGGGGAATATCAACTTCGTGGGCTCTTTTTAAAGGAGTCACGATACAGGATATTTGCGAAGCGGCGAGTTGGTCCTCGCCGCATACATTCGCTAGGTTTTATAAGCTGGATGTTACAGCACAGAGTTTAGCACATGCGGTACTGAGCGTCGGAGTTTGACTCATGACTCGCCCAGTCGGAGGCGGTGCTGTGGTTGGCAGGGGACTTCGAAGCAGGCTTTCTGGCAATACGGGAGTTAGGATATCCCATAGTGAGACACCGAAACGTATGCTTGAAAGAGAACAATAGGTTACTTGCGTAACCCCGGTTCTCTGATAGCATTAAGTGAGGTGTCTCACCAGATCACCCTCCTTGCTGTGTGAAGCGAGGAAGAGGTGTGCTTGTTTTGAATGTCGTAATGACGCTGTGTCGCTCCTCTTATACGGAGGGGTGGGGTAGCCACTCCCATACACAGCGTCATGTCTGCCAGCCAATTGGGGCTGGCGTAATGTAATAGGGCTTCTGAGGAATACGCGGAAGGGGCGTATCCCATAGTGAGACACCTCACTTAATGCTATCAGAGAACCGGGGTTACGCAAGTAACCTATTGTTTTCCTTCACTTTAATCTCCCTAACCGGAAACTGTTGAGCATCCTTGCGTCAAATGCGGAACTTATGCGTGCATATAGCCCATACAGTTGGTAATATAGGTTAACCTAAGAATTTATTATGTGTGCAGAGTTGTTGCTGTTCAGCGCTACATTATATAATTAAATTTTTATTAATGTGGTTTCCACCGTAATGGACAGCGTTATATTGATCACGTTATACAATGTTAATAGAAATGTATTGAACAGGCTAGTTAGGTAATAGACTGATAGTAGTGATAGTAGTTTGTTAATAATACAATCAAAAATGATATATGTGAAGGTTCTCAGTCCACTAATAATCCAACGAAGTTAAAATCAAGAGCAGTTCAAAACGATTACAAAAACATACCAGTAGGTGTCGCACTGCTGATGTGTGCGAGCTACCGTCATGGAGATATTGATTTATGTTCTGTAATTAAAACTTTCCATTATAACTGTGCTTTCACAAATCACGTATCTTAGCACTGCTGCTTAAGGCATTAGCCTGCTGGGATGTCTTGGGATGCAGAATCCATTGCATCCAGGAGGGACATTTGGTCCTGTGAACGATTTTTTTTTCCTTTTAGAAGGCAATACATACAGGTATGTACAAGCCACAGAAACAGAGTACATATATATGTAGCCTACATATACAGTATTTATAGACATATGTATGCACACACCTCCATACAAGCTTTTGCATACATACCTATAGACGATGGTCAAAAACCTTCCATCTCCAGGCTAAGAAAGGGAAAGGGGTCATCATCCTCTAATGGGATTACAGTTTTTCTCAATTGTTTATACACAAATTCTGGTACTTGAGACACAATGAGCACAACATGTAACTCATTCACCAACTCCCTGAACCAATTCTGCTGAACTACAAGCACAATTCCTGCTTTACACTCAAATTGCAGTTCTAAAACACACTTTTTTCAAAACACTACACACAAATTCTCTGCATTTGGCACAATTTTCATGCAGAAAATCTCTTGTTTTCACGAGGAACACACTGCCATTCAGATATTCACACTGACTCGTCACATGGGCAAACACCCGTCACACAGTTTTACAATTAGCAATCAGAGCTTTAGCCTAAAATACCAAAACTGAAGAGAGGATGCAGCATAGATTTTTTTTTTTTTTACTGTATTACTGTAACAGCATACACATTTTTTCAGTTGTTTTGTATGTAGACCACTGTATGTGCAACTTTGTGTTGGTTTGGGTGTATGAAATGTTTGATCTATCTCCCATTGTTTTTGTGGGAAAAATAAAATATATTTGTTACAGTTTATTTGTGTGTTCTGGGTATAAAAACAATATTCTCAAATATTTTACAACATACTTATGTAGGTAATGTACAGACATTACCTACATAAGTATGTTGTAAAATATTAGTGTAACACTAAGTGTAAGTGTAACAGTAAGTGTAACACTGAACAAAAAAAGGCCCAAGTCATAATGATGAATGGGAGAAGAAGTGTTTTCCATTGATCATAGTGTTTTACATTGAGCAAATCTGTGTTCAACTGGTTCTTATAAATGTCTATTCATATGATGGTTTGTGTGTGTCATTTGAAAACAAAATAACATTTTGAGAATAGATAACATTGTTTTGAATGTAAAGTTTTATTTTGCACTAGAATTGGCTTTATGCACCGCTGCACTACTTCCTGAACTTCAGCCAGCTCCTTGTTTCCTGTCTGCCATTATTGGACAAACCTGATTAATTCAGGTGTGTCTGATTATTGTTGCCATGACTACTGAGGTCAGGCACACCTGAATTAATCAAGCTCGTCCAATAATGGCAGACAGGAAACAAGGAGCTGGCTGAAGTTCAGGAAGTAGTGCAGCTGTGCATAAAGCCAATTGAGGGGTTTTGCTGATTGTGTGTGTGTTTTTAGATTTGTGTGTAGAGTTCTGAGAGTATGAGGCATACTTGCAGGAAATGTGTGTAAACAATCGAGAAAAACTGTAAACCAGGCCATGACTGCACTGGAATTGTGAAATGCCACATTGTCACATATTTGCATTATTCAATCAGCTGTTTCTCAGTAACAATAGAATAAAATACAGGGGATATATTTGTGTTTCAATTTACAATATAAACAGCTGTTTACTTTGACTATAGCCTGTAAGATTACATTTAGAACAGGGTGTTATCTGTTCTGACATACAGTGTTAAAGCAACGGTAAATTTGGCAGTAAAAATCCATTGTTTTGGTCTTGTTTGAGCTTGTGTGTAAAAGAAGTTCAAGCATTTTAAATTTGTGTTCATTGTGTGCATTTTGTGTTTAAAGCAACAAGAAATGTGTTAAGTATAGCTTACAGAGTCGGATGTAGTGCTAACTGTGTTAAGAGTTTTGGAAAATTGTTAAAAGTATTGAAAAATGTGTCATAGCAATTGTAAAAAACTGTAAATTAATGCTTATATATTGGAGTCGATTATGTGGATGTGGAAATGAAAATCATGCAAAGAGTACTATTCAGGAATGTTGGGAGTATAGTTCATTTAAAGGCAATGGTTTCGGCTGGGTAATTAAAACAAAATCAGAGGAATATAAATAAAGTAATATCTGGTTTAAATCCCCTACACCTATTAGTAATATTCCTATTTGGTTATTTCCAAAAACTGAGATAGATTTAAATATATTAGAACTAAAAAACGAATGGGAAGAGAGTGGGAAAGGCCATATGGCAAGTCAGTATATAAGGAACAAATATTATAATTACTTAGATATGTATACAGACGGATCTAAAGATGAAGAGGATAAGGTAGGAATAGGAATATATATACCAACAATGAATGTAAGTATTGGGAAAAGATTACCAGCTCAAGCTTCGGTATATACAGCAGAGATGATGGTGATTATTGTAGGACTGCAGTGGGTTGAGGAAGTAAAACCAGACAGAGTAGTGTGTTGTGTTGATTCTGCAGCAGCCCTTTATAGTATACAAAACATGAAATCTGAAAGAGAAGATCTAATGCTCGAAATCCAACAAAGTCTATATAGACTACAGAGACTAGGAATAGACATGAGATTCTGTTGGGTACCTGCCCATGTAGGTATACAAGGGAATGAGGGAGCAGATAAAATAGCAAAAAAATCAACTAGGATGAACAATTTCATAAATATACCCATTGGAATAGGAGAAGCTAAGGCGATAATCAAAAAAGAAATAATAAAGAAATGGCAGGATAGATGGGATAAGGATAAAAGTGGAAGGAAATATTATAGCTTGCAAAAATCTATTAATGTCCAGGGGTGAATAGAAGTAACAGAAGAGAGGAGAGCGTTTTAACCAAGCTGAGATTTGACCACACAGGGTTAAATAAAACATTGTTTCTAATGGGTAAAAGTTTATTAGATAAATGTTTGGAATGTAGATCCAAGGAAGATGTAGAAGATGTATTAATACATTGTAAGAAATATAGTGATGAGAGGATAAGGTTAAAACAAAAGATAAGTAAGGCAGGAAGAAAGTGGAACCTTAAAGGTTTATTAGGCACAACAGGAGATGGGGTAAAGGATACACAGAAAGCAGTTATACAATTTTTGAAAAACATAGGAATATATAAGAGGATATAATTTTTTTTTTTTTTTTTTTTAATAAAAAGTAATCCCAACGAATAGTTCATGTTACATACTCTGATACAGTAGGTGGCGGTATGCACCTTTAAAGTCATGGTTGCAATCTGCCATAAAACGAAAAGAAGAAGAAGAAATAGGTGTTGTGTTGGCAGTGGGAAACTTCACACGAGTGCTCGAGTGGATTAGAGCAGTGACCGTGAGCAGCAGGGAAGGAGCAAGACTGGCAGCAAGGACAGTGGAAGCCGCTGTAGGATTCGTGTGATTTGCTGGGGAAAAGTTAAGTGCACTCTTCTATGATTCACCTTTGGAGAAAATCACATGTAAAGATTTGCCATCACCAGTATATGACTAACCTGTGTCTGTGGGCAGTGTGTGTCATCCTGTTGACAGAGTGAAGAGCAGTAGTTGTGACGGTTGGAGAGATCGCTGAATCCATGTTCATTTTCTGAGATTCTTAGTTCCTGGGATCATCCAATCTATGAAGAAAAGAGAGTCAAGTTGGTTAATCGCTGTGATGATAGAGTGAGTTGCAGTCTCTGAAAGAGTGAAACAAACGCATGTGAAGATTTACAAGAGTGATTTATGCACAAGTGGGGTGAGATCAAACAACTGTGTTCTCTTTGAGTCTCTGATGGATGAGTGACCCATAATGTGAAGTGTATCGAAGCTGCTGGATTGAGTATCTCCTCCTGCTGTCATCCAGTCCTGTAAGTGTAACACACTGAGTAAATGTTGACATCTTCACCCGTTCTCCTGCTGTGCTGAAGTGTATCAAAACTGCTGGATTGAGTATCTCCTCCTGCTGTCATCCAGTCCTGTGAGTGTAACACACTGAGTTAATGTTGATGTCTTCACCTGTTCTCTTGCCTGTGCTGAAGTGTATCAAAGCTGTTGGATTGAGTATCTCCTCCTGCTGTCATCCAGTCCTGTGAGTGTAACACACTGAGTTAATGTTGACGTCTTCACCTGTTCTCTTGCCTGTGCTGAAGTGTATCAAAGCTGCTGGATTGAGTATCTCCCCCTGCTGTCATCCAGTCATGTGAGTGTAACACACTGAGTTAATGTTGACGTCTTCACCTGTTCTCTTGCCTGTGCTGAAATGTACCGAAGCTGCTGGATCGAGTATCTCCTCCTGCTGTCATCCAGTCCTGTGAGTGTAACACACTGAGTAAATGTTGGCGTTTTCACCCGTTCTCCTGTCTGTGCTGAAGTGCATCAAAGCTGCTGGATTGAGTATCTCCTCCTGCTGTCATCCAGTCCTGTGAGTGCAACACACTGAGTTAATGTTGATGTCCTCACCTGTTTTCTTGCTGTGCAGAAGTGCATCGAAGCTGCTGGATTGAGTATCCCCTACTGCTGTCATCCAGTCCTGTGAGTGTAACACACTTAGTTAATGTTGACGCCCTCACCTGTTCTCTTGCTGTGCAGAAGTGCATCGAAACTGCTGGATTGAGTATCCCCTCCTGCTGTCATCCAGTCCTGTGAGTGTAACACACTGAGTTAATGTTGACGTCTTCACCTGTTCTCCTGTCTGTGCTGAAGTGCATCGAAGTTGCTGGATTGAGTATCTCCTCCTGCTGTCATCCAGTCCTGTGAGTGTAACACACTGAGTTAATGTTGACGTCCTCACCTGTTCTCTTGCTGTGCAGAAGTGCATCGAAGCTGCTTGATTGAGTATCCCCTCCTGCTGTCATCCAGTCCTGTGAATATAACACGCAGAGTTAATGTTGGCGCCTTCACCTGTTCTCTTGCCTGTGCTGAAGTGGAACAAAGCTGCTGGACTGAGTATCTCCTCCTGCTGTCCCTGCTTTTATCCTTTTTAAATGAAATAAAAATTTACCTCTTGAACCCACTTTTGTTGTCTGCCTCTTGGTGTCCTCTGGTGTCTGCTCCTCCGGAGTGTGGTAGATTACCCTTGGCCTTAACCCCGGTGACAAATGTTTTTGTTTACATTCCAGATTGATTTTAAAGGCCAGATGTTGTCAGCAATTGCTAGGCATATTGGTAATGAGCAGATTAGCCTATACTTAACAACTGCCATCATTATTTGATACAAAACCACACTTTGAGAAAACCTAAGGTTTTGATAATATTTATGGAATATAATTTATGGAATTCTACTTTAAAATTATTATTTTTTTTCAGATAAAGTTCATGCAGCGTAGTGATGCACAGTTCACTTCTCCATCATCTATTGTGATATATCGTCATTGCACAGTCCAAATGATATACTGAGCTGCAGTCAGAGGGACTGTAAGCAAAAGAAAAAAGGTTAATGCTTATTAAGACACACAGGCTAGGTGTACAGACACATTCTCATTTCTTAATTTTATGCCATTCTAAAACATTTTTATGTTAACATTTAAGCTTTCATTGAAATATAAAGACAGTGCTGCAAGTCTGATCATAAGTAAGGACATTCAAAGTATGGACAGATGAGGTCACCA
Source organism: Hybognathus amarus (assembly GCA_030378365.1). Lineage (NCBI taxonomy): Eukaryota > Metazoa > Chordata > Actinopteri > Cypriniformes > Leuciscidae > Hybognathus > Hybognathus amarus. The sequence goes on along the minus strand of JAQIUQ010000387.1, from coordinate 46,186 downwards.
CTAAGGAGAGCCTTGAGGATTATACATGATCAGTGTGACATGTTACATCAGCAAATGATGGTGATCATCTGACTGGTAACATCACAAACTGCCAGTGGGATGTGCATGGCCCAGGACCGAAAGGCTCTGCCACGGGAGAAGATCACTGGTACCCATCCCGGAGCATCAGTGTGTCGGTGAGGTGAGGTGCCTGACGCAGAGCCAAAAGTATAGTAAAGGACAGTACCCACCCAGTCACAGCCTGTTCATCCTGCTGCCTGCTGCAGAGATATAGAAGTTTCTGTTCCCGCACCACCAGACTGCAGAGCAACTGCTCCACTGATTATAGTTTATTTCTGTTTATGATTTTTATAATTGCTTCTATTTTAGCCTAATAATGTCTACTATGTACCAGAAGGGAGTTACAAACTCAATTTATACTTTATATATATATATATATATATTACTTGCAAATTAACATTGACGCCTTTCTCTGAGAATTTACATCCCCTCTCCCTCTCAGTCAGTCAATGACACTGAAAACTCTCAAGAATATATATGTTTTTAATGTGAATGTGATAATCATTGGGGAGTGTTTGGTATCATTTTCAAAGTCTCAGGGTGACTGGTAATAATGTCTCATTTCCAAAGTAATAAAAGAAAAGGTAATAAGGTTTTTAAGAAGTTTAGGAATAACTCACACAAAGGAGTGTAGCCTTTGAGTTAACACCTTCTGCCTTGTTGCCTGTATGCAAATTACAACTAACCAAATGGCCACATTCCAGTAAGTTTCCACTGTAACTTACATATCAGGTGAGGTCTGTCTCTATTTAAGGAGGTGCAGCGGGGGAGCTCAGGGCTGCCATTCTGTACACAGATCAGCCCATGATGTTGTGTCTAGGCTCAGCTCATGTAGCCTAATATGTTGGGTAAAGTCTTTGTTCTTTGAAATATTTGATGGTTTGCATTGATTATCTTGTGGAATTCTAATAATACCTTTACCTGACAATAAATTGTTATACTTGATTATTCTAACAGACTTTGACTATATTTTCATTAAGTTAAAAGGAATAGTCAAGCATTAACGTATTAAATGATGCACAGATATCATTGATAAACCTTTTTCATTATGGAGTCAGATGAAAACGAATTAACACTTAAGATTAAATGTGATGCATTTAATTAAAATTCACTTTGCCATGGAAAAGACGGAACACGCTTGAAACCTTCACCGCGATTCGGAATCCGCCATTGGACCGATTTCGTGGCCCTTTTTACAGTGGTGACCCGGCGACGTGGTCGCAAACAGATGGATTTTCGCAGAAACGTCCTTTCCAGCAAAGTATGGGGATCTTAATCAACAAGAGGTTTGAACTTCTCTTTATTCTGCGGCTCTGGTAAGTCAACTTTTTCTAATCTTTTGAAAAGTGTTGAGAAAATGTTGTTTGCCGTATTTGCGGGGTCGGAAAGCCCTTTGTTTAGTCCGAAACTAAAACGTGAGGACATGATAACGGCCACGGCGCGCAGATAAAAGAGTAAAACCCTTGTCTAATAGATTTTAAGATATACTTGTTTGATTAAGCAAAAAGAAGAAAAACCTAAATTTGAAATAACATCTATCAAATGATTTTCGGGTAGACTTAACGTTACTAGAGGAGCGATAAAACAAATTTGCATGTTTATCTTCATTGTTGTGAGTGGCTTGTTGAAACAAATCAGCAACACATGAAGAGAATCGACAAACAACAGAAATAAAAAGCTAAGTTTGTAAACGATCAGAAAACACGTGATTTTATAAATAAGGCAGATCGATGCATTGTTTATGAAAGGAAAACTTTGAAAAATACAATTATATGATTTACAGGCTAAGACGCAATTAGCAGGGTTAAATGCTAGTGTTTTCAATGCTGACTAGAGAAAACAAGGCTAAGATAAATGCTGGTATTGCCCATGCTGCAACAAGCTAATGCTAACGCCATGCGGCTTCTAGGCTAATGCTAATGCTAAGGACATGCTGCTTCAAAAACGCTTAACCCTTTGTTTGACCAGCCCACCATATAGGCCCGAGGCCACATTGAATAAGATTCTATAATAAACATAAACTAATCTTGACAAACTTTATATTGCATTTGAAAGCTTCCACTGTAACACAGATGGGATTAAAAAGCAATAATGCAATAGTTTGTATTTTCAAAATTTGGAGTTGTGCTTCACACAATGTAACGCACTCATAGAACACAGTTTAGTTGTTTGTGCTACTACGTGCACATAGGCTAAATGTAAGTTTATTCAAATACAGGATTTACTGTAAGTGTTTTTGGAGCACTTAGGTAAAGGCTTTTGATGTTGTATTCAAGGTATCCTGTGTGAACTGAATTAAACATGTGTGTCTATGCTGAACGTGGTTATACTGTTATTCACAATGCTCATTAATTCTTGAAAAGTTTGAGACAGAAATACTTTTCATATTTGGAAAATGAAATATTGCCACATTTGAAATCATTCTGATATGATTATTTTCCCGAGTAGAGATCGGATTCATATATTTCCACATTTTTTGCGTCAGTTTAGCGATGGCTAACATCCGGTATCATTTTATGTGTACTTAAACGAGGAGGTGTTTAAGGGGACTTACATATGTCTTTGATTGTGTACGTTTGGAACGGCAAATCCTAGATATTTAGTCAAATTACCTCTGATTTGATGACCGGACCTGGCAAGAGTGTGGCATGTGGACTTTAGAAGCTGATATAGTTTCCTAATCTAAAAACAGAAAAAATATAACTAAAGAATTAAAAGAATTATCAAACGTTGAAATGACTTTGCTTCATGTAGTCTGAATTTTTGAATCCTAGGTGGAAAACTCCCATAGCTGCGAAAAACCACGCAAAGGAACATAACTGAGAATCAGAAACTGTGAACGCGAATCTCGTTAATGATAAAACAAAAACTTTTTTATTTTGAAAGCTTCAGGGAAAGAATTTCCCCAAATATAAATTGGAACATGTATATAAGATACTGTCCTGTTTACACTATGGGCCGAAAAGGTCAGAGCCTACACTGCATAAACTCACTAAAAAAGGTCTTAAAACGGACGCTATTGACAATGAAATTCTCACTTGGTGGGAAACAGTGGGTAGTAAACAGAAGAAATCAAAACATGATGAGATAATTGAGGCTTTAAACTTCATAAGTTATAAACGGCTAGATAAATCAACAACATTTCTATCCTCGCTTATGGATGTTAAATGTGAAGAAGCGCATTCTAAAAATGCAGAGGCAAAATTGTCTGAGGCAAAGATCCAAGATCTTCAAACACAACTAGACAGATTACTAGCTGATCAGTTAGCCCTGACTGAAAAGTGTAAAAATCACAAATACACCATTGCAGATCTTAAGGCTAAACTAATTGTTGAAAAGTCAATTTCTCCCAAAACGCTCAACAGCAATGGGACTAAAAATGTGCGCTTCTTAAACGAGTCATCCTGCTCTAATAACCCTGTACCTTTTCAGACAGATGAAGCAGGCGATAAAGTTTTGAACGAAGTGCCTGTTTCAGCCTTTAAGGTGATCCGGCACCCAAACGGCACAGAGTCAGACCATTCGGCGTCCTCTAACGGTAACTGAATGTAGCTCGTTTAAAACAGAGATCGGACCATTCCCTTTGAAAGGTCCATTCGAACCATGGTGGAGACGTATTGTTAGCCTAAAACATGCATTTCAGCTTGAACCAAAAGATATTTGGCAAATTGTTATCAGCTCAATTCCAGATGTCCTGAACTATAAGATACCACCGGCTTTGATGACAGGCACCATTGTGCAGTCAATGCATCAAAACGAGCCTGAGAGTGAAATCTTTAATAGACTAAAACAATGTCTCCGCGATCTACGTGGTTGTAGTCCTGTTGGATGGGAACTGATTTTCAGTCGGAAACAGAGTACTGAAGAATCGTTTGAGACATATGCAGAGAAAATGTTTGAACTGTTTGAGGAGTATTCTGGAATTGAGGGTGTTAACCACAACAATGTAACTTTCCTTGAATTACTCCTTACAAATGCAGGGCCGCGTGTACAGCAATCGCTCATGTATGGTGTTTCTCCAGCAAAAAAGACATTCGAAGGAATTGTTAGCTGGGCAACAAGAATTGAGTCACGAAAACAAATACATGGTGAGGTAGCTGTGCTAGAATGTCATGAAAATCCCTCATTTGCAGGAGAATTCAGAAAGCCACACGGTGGCAAACTGAGCAGATTCTGTAATTCCTGTCACAAAACAGGTCATGCAGAGGGAAAGTGCTGGTCGTTGGGCAGAGGCAGACCTCCACCCTATTTCATAAAACGCAGACAACCACAGTCTGATGACACAAACCAGCGCTCTGCAAGGAACCAAAGCTCAGATGCATCTAAACCTCTCACTGAGCTAACAACTTTGGTCACTCAAGGCCTTCAGCTATTAGCGTCATTTGCTAGTCGGGTCGCAGCCCAATAGCAAATAGCTTAATAGATTAACATCTAAATTTAACGAACCTGTCATTTTTTTCCAGAGACCAGAAATAATAATTTCATTCATATTTTTAAATTCTACTATACATTATATTATAATCGCCAAGCAGGCATTAACTGGAGAAGTGTGAAATTAATCCTTACAGTTTGATTTCGTTGACCTATTACCCTGTGCCAAAAAGGGCGGAGGTGTGTTTTAATTCTTAAGTGTGGCACAGATAATTGCCAACTGACCAAGGAAACAACGAGAGACCACCACTAACCAAATGTGTGAATGACACCTTGGAATAATTCATGCCCACAGATCTGGCTGTAATGAAAGCAAGTTGAAGTTTAAAACCCGAAGACTGGGATCTCTAATGCTGAGAGCAGACTGTGAAGGCTGACTGCAAGAGCAGTGTTTAGGTGTCACACACTGAACCAACAACAGCAATATTTCAGACCTGGTCAATGAAACTCAGTTTCATGTGACAGCTGGAATTAAAATTTCAATGGACATGATAATGGAGCAAGCAAACGAATGTGTCCATATGTCTGGATTTGAAACTGTTGAAAAACATCAAAATTAACTGTGGTTCTCTCTGCATTTGTTTCTGTCAGGTTAACTTCTCCAATTCCTCGGAGGACGGACGCCAGGATCGGCCGGACTTCATGATTGTTAGAACATAACCTGAGGTTCGGGAGATGGGTGAAAAGACAATTCAAGAGGCCATTTACATCTCACAACAGCACATCACTACCTTATGGCCTCCCAGTTTAGAACTGGAACAAAAATTTGCAACACAATTGTTATACAATAGATTCCACCCATCTCCTAGACATGAACACTGACTAAACACACTCCTCCATCACAACACCCTTACGGCATCATCACCTGGAATAGATCAAATCTATCCAGACTGAACACTACACATCATAAGAAGATGAAGATGACATAGTCCAATAGTGTCACTTCACTAAAGATCTATTATGCATCTTCACACTCACAGATCCGGATAGCTTCACACACATATGATGGGAAGCTGATTCCATGACCTAGCACACTATTCACCACACCCTGCAAACTCATGGACACTGGAAAACATAGTAATGGCTACAGTCACAAATCAATGTAATGCATCAAAAAGCAGTGGCAGACTTGCCATTAAATTTCTTAATTTTTAAACTTTCTGACTGTTGTCAGGGTGGTTGGAAAATCAGAGGGCCCCTGATTTCTCAACAAACCAATAATAACAGAAACATCATAACTAAAGAGATCTGAAGTGTGAGCGCTTCAATCAATTACAGAATTCACAATTCAACCCTGTCATTGACTGTGACTTAGCCAACAACAACAACAACACACACACTCTTTCTCCCTCTTTCTCTTACACAAACACTCAAACTCACACTCAGACGAACAAACACACACTCTCACACACAGATGCACTCATACCCTCACACAACCTCACACAAACACACACTCTCACACCTGTTGCAAGGAATGAACAATCTCCATTCTTGAATACATTTAAGCATGTTCCAAGTCACTTCCTAGATTTGCATAAGTGGCTTGCATTGGAAGATTCCTGAACAAACACTGATTATTTTTATGTTTTATTGTTTTTATTACATGATTGAACATTGATCGTTTTTATTACATGACTTTTTATCATAGAATCTATTTGATTATTATTGAATACACTGACCTCTTGTTGCATTTCCTTTTTAGAATTCAGACCAAAAAATATATTTAAAAATTGGATATTTAATATGAGACATCGTTACCATTCAATACCCTGAGAAAAATATGAGCACACTTGCTGAAAAGAGCATGGTATTTTACATTGAACATGACATGATTTTGTTTTGTTGCATTATGCGTTGCTATGCATTTCTTCTTGAGTTCAAGTTCATATGTGTTTCAATCGTGAAGTGGACATTTAAGATGCTTTTCAGACGTCTCACAGAGAGCCCATTCACCCACTGAGGTCTGTCCAGACAACCACACCGCTGGAGGTGACAGGATTGGTCAAGAAGGGACAGATTATCGTTATGGGGAAGGTGCCAGGGAAACGTGAGTGTCTTCACGAAGGAACGACACGCCAACTGAAAGTCAAAAGGTCCAGATTGATTGTATGAACTTTGCTCACATCACCAGAAGAAAGCCCGAACGCCTCATCCACCTGCTGGACTTGCGCCTGATGAGAACAGGTGTTCTGCAGGTGAACAAAGCCCTCTGAGCTTCTACAGATGCCAACATTGCAAAGAGACAATTGCTGAATTACACCAAGGATTACAACAGTCTTACTCTGTGACCCCTTAAGTGTCTGAAACTGACCCACGGGGTCAACGGGGATTCTGTAAGACTGGAAAAACTGATTAAAGAGAAAATATCTGACCAAGAAAATATCTGACCAATGCCCTCTGAAAACAAATGGCATTACTTGCAAATTAACATTGACGCCTTTCTCTGAGAATTTACATCCTCTCTCCCTCTCCCTCTCAGTCAGTCAATGACACTGAAAACTCTCAAGAATATATATGTTTTTAATGTGAATGTGATAATCATTGGGGAGTGTTTGGTATCATTTTCAAAGTCTCAGGGTGACTGGTAATAATGTCTCATTTCCAAAGTAATAAAAGAAAAGGTAATAAGGTTTTTAAGAAGTTTAGGAATAACTCACACAAAGGAGTGTGGCCTTTGAGTTAACACCTTCTGCCTTGTTGCCTGTATGCAAATTACAACTAACCAAATGGCCACATTCCAGTAAGTTTCCACTGTAACTTACATATCAGGTGAGGTCTGTCTCTATTTAAGGAGGTGCAGCGGGGGAGCTCAGGGCTGCGATTCTGTACACAGATCAGCCCGTGAGGTTGTGTCTTCTAGACTCAGCTCATGTAATATGTTGGGTAAATTTCTTTGTTCTTTGAAGCATTTGATGGTTTGCATTGATTATCTTGTGGAATTGTAATAATACCTTTACCTGACAATAAATTGTTATACTTGATTATTCTAACAGACTTTGACTATATTTTCATTAAGTTAAAAGGAATAGTCAAGCATTAACGTATTAAATGATGCACAGATATCATTGATAAACCTTTTTCATTATGGAGTCAGATGAAAACGAATTAACACTTAAGATTAAATGTGATGCATTTAATTAAAATTCACTTTGCCATGGAAGAGACGGAACACGCTTGAAACCTTCAACCATGATTCGTCATCCTTCAATCCGCCATTGGACCATTTTGTGCCCTTTTTACAGATATATATATATATATATATATATATATATATATATATATATATATATTATATTATATTTTGACAAAATATATCTACCCACCTAGCTTAAAAAAGAATAAAGTAAATGTTTTGGAAAGGCCAAGTCAAAAGTTATGACCTTAAAATGATTGAAATGTTGTGGAAGGAAGAGGAAGCCAGAAGCTCATGTGAGGAAATAGTCTTTTTAGTCACAAAATGCAACAATGTAGGTTCATGTTCAAATGTTCAAAACTAGGGCTGTCAGTGTTCGACTATTTTATTTATATTTTTTGTAGTCATAAAGATAGATCTGAAGTGAACAATATCCTTTGACTTAAATTCATATTACAAATGAAGTAATATAATTGGTTCAAATAAAATATTAAAAGTAATTAATATATTGTTTTATTTAACAACACTAGTAAAATGTATAAAGAATATATGAACCATGAGACTTATATATATTATATGTATACCAAACACAACAGAGGGCAGCAAGAGGCTGATGGTAATTGTTACACTTTACATCAAGAGCAAACCATTCTATAGTATAGTGTATATATATATATATATATATATATATATATATATATATATATATATATATATATAAGTATAGATATGGAGTATAAACATATAGTGTTTGATTGTAATGTTTTGCTACAGCCAACAGTTTCATTTTGAAAACACAAACATCTATTTACATTCTTAGAAATATATTGGTTATATTGGTTTTGTCTTGTTAACGTGTGTTTTTTAAGTTGCTAAATAAGTTAAACAGCACACGTTTGTCCATGTTCCCAACTGCTATTGTGATAAAAGTACCGAAGCATAGAATAAAATAATACAAGGAATGTACATTTTTGCCACAAACTCAACTCTGTTGAACAGAATAGTCAGTGGGTAAAATGTATAAGGATGTTGTCCCAGAACCGTATTTACTTTTCGTTCTTCTTTGGAAAATAAAAAATACAAGACTTAAGGACTTTTACACGTCACTCACAAATATGATTTTTGGGATTTCCTCAGATAAACAATGGCTCATTTCAGAGAAATGTTATAAACTCTGGTTTTCCCTGCAGAAGTGATTCCTTACAGGCATTTTTATTCACATTGGCATCTAATGAATTGTATATTTGATCTATTAATTTATATACTGTAAAAATGCTATATTTATTATCATGTTTAATATTAAATCAATAGTTATGTATTTCGTTATACTCATTTAAACTATTTTATTTTGGGCCAGCTCAAAAGTTTACTATGAAGATCTTGAAAAAAAACTCAAAATAAACAATGTCGTCAAATATTATTTATTATTTCAACATGAACAAATATATAAATATAAATATTCATTGTATCCAAGTAATGGATTTGACTTTATTGTTATTTTCAATGCAATAGCCTACTTGCTACAACTTATTGTTATTTATTAAAATCAATGCCTGTTAAATATAAGAAATAAACTTTAAAAAATACAATGACTAAATGATAAATATAGATAAATGACAGCTAATCAGTTAACACATCTAATTGCCTTAGCAGCTAGCAACAACAGTCAATTAAAATACTTAAATTATGTCAATACAATATTAACATTTAACATTATTTGATATTTAAAAATATATATATTTCATCCACAGTCTGCTCTGATTTTCTGACTTGCAGCTGAAATATGATGTAAATATTTTTCCACCATCAAATATTAGCGATTCATGCATTTCACACATTTATGAATAAATCAATTAGCCTATATATAAATGTACTGTCCACAATAGTGAATTAGATCAATGGATTTATTTCCATTCAAATAGATTGAAACCAAATTAATCTTATGGTGCCCTCTAGTGGGCAACGTTAATATAACAGCCTTCATCTTTTCTAATGGTTTGAGAAGGGGTTATAATACCAAAACTTCAATTATAATAGATGTATGATATTTCTGATGCTTGGGAGAAGAAAAGCAAATTCTAAACCAGGGGTTCCAATTGATCAGGGTTGGAGCTAAACTCTGAAGGAAAGTAGACCTTGAGGACCAGAGATGACAACCCATCATTAAGAAATCTACTCCATCTATTATCAATTGCCCTTCTTTTTGGTCATAAGTTACCATGTTTTTCCTTTAAAAAAATATTTTGACAATAAATTGATAAATAAAAAATTTGACAATAAATTTAGAGGTTACTAGCACATCACTTCCAAAAGGCGTCTCTTACGCACGCCTTTCCCCTTTCCCTGACGCAAAGCCTGTCCGGAGGTTTCACAACTCTTCCTCGCCTTACTGTAAATGTACATGCCAACACAAAGAATAAAGAGCAGATTTCCTTACTCTTTTATCTCAAATCATCTTGTTTGACAGCCATGTGCTCTGCAGTGACCTCATGTGTTTAATAGGTTGACTGTTTTTTAGCCATTTTCTTTATATTAAATCAGAATGCTTACACTCTTCTATGACCTTATAATCATGGTCATTGTGAACATTGTGATCTCCTCAGAAAATATGTAGCTTCAAGGGTTTATATGAATGCATATTTAATGAGATATTGCCTCATTTGAATATTTTATTTTATTTTTTAGACAAAGTGTAATACAAGAAATATTTCTCTTAATATGAAGATTAATCTGTTAGAAATCTATGAGAGATATCTATAACTTTAGGGAAGAAAAAGTCCCATTCACTTGTGGTGTCATTATAGTGTCACCTAATGTGGTCATTTTCAGGACTTTCGTCCGGCTAGAGATTTTGCCACACATCCCAAGTTGTTCAATGGAGTCATCGACGGTTCAGTGAAGCAGATGTAAAACACTGACAAGGGGAATGTGCTGCTCTCAGGAGGAGGCTGTATTTGCACAATGACATCCTGTCTCTGGCTAAATCTACATCTGTCCACTGAAGAGGCTATAACCACAACCTGGAGGAGGAACTATATAAATGTATAATAACCTTATAACATTTACAGTAGGTTTTAGTCTTCACTCACCCACTATGCTTGTAAATAAATTTAGGGCATATATGCTAGTGAAAGAGTTGCAATGCAGAGGCCTGCTTCACTGTATTCACCAATGGTCTTACAAATGTTTAATTCTCCCTAACAGCCAGTTATTATTTTATTCATTTTAATTTCTATTTCAGTTAACTAAAGTGTTTTTTACACCCAGTGCTACTTTAGTTGTACTAAAAAAAGATATATTAGTTTAGTTTTAGTCCACAATCACCTGGCTAACTACAGTTAGGCTACTTTTATTTTGAAAGTGTTTACGGTTACATTCGCTTCCAAAAAAGCATTAGACTAGACGTCACCTTGGCTACAACAGTTCATTTGAACGAATGCGTCAGTAGAGCCGCCATCTTGGAACAGGGGAGCCCCTCCACTTTAATGCATCAGCGTCAATGTTGACTTAGGTCTAACTGAAATAAAATCACCATATCACCAATCATCATGAATGCGATTTATCTTCTTTTTTTGGTTTGTTCCAACGGCTAAGATGTATTTATCATTGATTCCAGAAAAAATTAAAAATAAAAAAATAAATGTTTCAAAAACATTCTTCCTAGTTCAAATTTCATCCGTAAACATCATACGCTGCACAAAAGTCGACCACCATCAATGAATTCGAAGCTACCTAGCTACTTCCTGACAAGACCCCTGTTCCAAGATGGCGGTGGTTTTGACTCATGCTTAGAAGGTCCGTGTACGTTTTGATGGGTTTTTTTTTTTGAACCACAAAACAAAATAACAAGAAACCCCCCTTTATTCGTTTGTCGTTTCAAACCAAAAACAAAGAAACGGTAAAAAAAAGAGCCGTTTTAGGTTCTGAATCCAAAAACGAAAAGCAAAAAAACTAAATCAAATAACGGTCCGATTTTGTTTTTTTGAAATTCCTTTTCCATTTTTCCGTTTGAAGAACTACATTAAAATATAGACAGGTTGGCCACGTGACCCGGAAGTAATAGTAAATATGGCCTATCAAAATAAAAGCCAAGCTTAAAACTCAATGAATAAATATGCTTATAAACCTGTACCGGAATAAATAAATTATAAACAGTAGTAGGTTAATTCAGCTAGGCCTATTTAATATCATGTCTATCCAGGCATCACTAGTCACGTTTAATGAGCGCATTTGGCTCAATACAGTTGACCTAAGAACTTATTATGTGTGGAGAGTTGTTACAGTTAGCGCTACATTATATAATTAAATTTATATTTAATGTGGTTTCCACCTATGGACAGCGTCGCTCACATTATACAGTGTTATTAGAAATAAGTAGTTTGTTAATAATACAATCAAAAACGATGATGTGAAGGTTCTCAGTCCTCTAATAATCCAACGAAGTTTAAAATCAAGGCAAGGGCAGTTCAAAACGATTACAAAAACATACCAGTAGGTGTCGCACTGTGTCTGCGAGCTATGGAGATATTGATTTATGTTCTGTAATTAAAACTTTCCATTGTAACTTTGCTTTCACAAATCACATTTCTTAGCACTGCTGCTTAAGGCATTTTACACATGCATTCGCGTTTATACTGACATAGACGCGCAATATAGCTATGTTTAAGCGTAGATGACACGACCATGGGCCGCGAACGCGCTTCTCCGAAGCACAGATTGCATGACAGCGGTAGGCTATTATACAGAGGCAGCATTGAAAAGCTGTCTATGGAAAAATCTACAGAAAAGGTTGGGCCCGGTGGGTGTTAAGGCAAAAATTCAATAAACAGACATCACTGCGTAAGAGACACTCAGAGTCAAATTAATAAAAGAAATAGAGGTTTATTATTCTTGCAAGAATAAGGCTCAGTCGCTAACACAGATTGGTACGCTGTGAAGAGAGTGACGCCCAGAACACAGGCCGAAGTCTGTCTATAAGCTCTCCCAAGGTTATTTACTGCAGGCCAAGCCTCCCTGTAAAATTCCACAAGCAATAGGAATCACATGCTGGGTTAGATTTACCGCTAACCCCCTCTATCCTCCCTAGTCTAAGATGACCTCTGACCCAGACGGTTCTCTGGTTCCTCACTCCACTCTTGATGAAGGAAAGACAAATTACCTCCTTCATGGATAGCAAAACCATAAGACATTCCTCTGTTATTACATATAGGAGGTGAATAGATACCTAATAATCATATGTATATCTCCCATCCCGGAGCATCAGTGTCGGTGAGGTGAGGTGCCTATGCAGAGACAAAAGTATAGTAAAGGACAGTACCCACCCACAGCCTGTTCATCCTGCTGCCTGCTGGGAAGAGATATAGAAGTTTCTGTTCCCGCACCACCAGACTGCAGTGCAACTGCTCCACTGATTATAGTTTATTTCTGTTTATGATTTTTATAATTACTTCTATATTAGCCTAATAATGTCTGCTATGTACCAGAAGGGAGTTACAAACTCAATTTATACTTTATACTATTATAATATATATTATATTGTGACAAATTATTTCTACCCATATACCTTAAAGAAGAATAAAGTGAATGTTTTGGAAAGGCAAAGTCAAAAGTTATGACCTTAAAATGATTGAAATGTTGTGGATGGATGAGGAAGCCAGAAGCTCATGTGAGGAAACCCACCAACATCCAAAAGTGGTAGCTGTTCTGTTCAGAGGAATGGGCAAAGATTTGTCCAAGTCAATAAAGCAGGACTGTTCAAAAGTTACTGGAAATGTTTTGTTGCAGTTCCCTTTCGTAGTCACTCCAAGTTACTGTCAAGAATGACGGAGAATGGGGTTTTGCATAGAAAGCCGAATCCTCTTAGAGAATTTAATAACGAGCCAATGATTTTTCAGCGAGTGCTCAGACAATTCAGACGTGTGCTCAGGTGCCGTCTGAGCTAGAGTCCTTGGGAAGTGAGGATGCGGCTGCGCTGCCTCCTTCGGGGTGCCAGCGTCCCGAGATGACAGCCATGCTTTCTCGGGCCGCCGTGAGTATCGGGTTGGAGTGGAATCCTCCACCCGGTCCTGACCCCTCATGGATGGACGATTGGTTTCTCGGGGAAGGCTGCTGCCGCGAGGCACAGCCGACCTCGATACCTTCTTCCCCGAGCTGCATGCGGAGCTGACGAAGACTTGGCCTCCTTTGACCTCCCGTGAGCGCTTGTCAGTCTCCTCCACCTTTCCCCCTCTCGATGGCGCGACCGCCCGTGGGTACACTGGGGTCCCCCCGGTGGAGCGCTCTGTGGCGATGCAGCTGTGTCCCCAGAGCGCCTCTTCCTGTGGCAACCCAAAGCACCCATCCAAAGCCTGTAGGTTCTCGTCGTCTATGGTGGCGAGATCTTATAGAGCTGCGGGACAGGCGGCTGCCGCTTTGCATGCCATGAGCACCCTGCAGGTCTTCCAGGCAAAGCTGCTCAGGGACACGCACGAGGGCGGGATTCATCAGGGGTCGTTCAATGAACTCCGCGCCGCTACTGACCTCGCTCTCCGGGCGACTGAAGGTGGCGGCGCGATCCTTGGTCAGGTGATGGCCACTAGTGTGGTCCAGGAGCGTCATCTCTGGCTGAACCTGGCCGATGTGCGGGACGGCGAGCGGACTCGGCTGCTCCGACGCCCCGCTCTCCCAGGAAGGCCTTTTCGGCGGTGCGGTCGAGGACTTCGCCCAGCAGTTCTCGACCGCCCAGAAGCAGACGGAGGCCATAAAACACATCCTGCCCCGACGGCCAGCTGCTGTCTCTCGTCAGCCGTCGGTACAGCCGAGGACGCCCCCCTGTGGCTCCCCTCCCTCCCGCACGGCCTCAGCAGCAGCAGCAGCAGCCATCCCAGCCGCGCTGTGGAGGAGGCCGCAAAACGCCAGGCCAAGCGGCGCTCCTGAGACGGGCTGCTCAGCGTCGGCTTCTTTCTCCCCAGGAGGTGGTAGCAGGCCCCCTCCTTCCCCCGGTGGAGGGCCGGGGGAGAATCTTTTGTTCTCCGCTCCCTGCTGCCCACCCATGGGTGGGCAGTACCCTGAGCTTGTTAAAGAAAGAATCGAAGCCATCACTGAGCACACAGAGCATTACGGGGGCGTGCACTCGCCGCTCTCGTTCTCCTCTGTCTCTGAGAGTGCGGAAGGGAGTGGCTGTCATCTCCGGACCACGCCGCTCCCCTCCCTCTCTATCGCCAGACCCCCGGCAGAGCAGACCCCCGTGGAACGCTGGTCCTTCCCTGGTCTCCTCTGTCGGGGAGCAGAGCTCGACTGTGCACACGCGGGGGTAACTCCCCGCGACTGCCGGTCGCTCGCTCCGCTGCCCCTCCGGGGACGCCTGTGGATCGGTTAATCCCTCTGGATCAGTTCCTGGGAGCTTGGCTAGAGCTTCCGGGCCTGTCCCGCTGGGTCATCCGAACGATCAGGCTCCGCTACACGATTCAGTTCGCGCAGTCTCCTCCCCGTTTCCGGGGAGTCGCCTATACGATGGTCGATGGCAATGCCCTGGTCCTGAGAGTGGAGATTGCTTCCCTGCTGGCGAAGGGCGCATCGAGACTGTCCCCTCCTGACTCTACGAAGATCGTCGAGCAGCCCTTGTTCCCCTTCGCGAACACAGGGTTCGCATCCTGAAATACCTCGATGATTGGCTGATCCTAGCACACTCTCGAGATCAGGTTTGCGAACACAGAGACCTGGTGCTTCAGCATCTGTCCCGTCTGGGCCTTCGGGTCAACTGGGAGAAGAGCAAACTCTGCCCTGTGCAGAGGATCTCTTCTCCGGCATGGAGATATCTTTCTCGGTCGCCATCTCGCGCAGCTCACGGATGAGCATGCGCTCTCACTGCTGACTTGTATTCGCCATTTCGAAGGCAAGAGTGCGGTCCCACTGAAATTGTTTCAGAGGCTCCTGGGGCATATGGCATCCGCAGCCGTGGCGACGCCGCTCGGACTGCTTCATATGAGACCGCTTCAGCTGTGGCTTCGCGATCCGAGTCCCGAGGTGGGCATGGCATCGCGGTACGCTCTGGGTTCCAGTGACCCGGACCTGCCGCCAGACCTTCTTCCCGCGGACGAACCTCAGCTTTCTTCGCGCTGGTGTCCCCATTCAGCGAGTTTCCAGGCATCTTGTTGTCTCCACAGATGCGTCTTCCACGGGTTGGGGAGTCATGTGCAATGGACATGCAGCCGCGGGTTCCTGGACATGACCCCAGCGCCTTATGCATATCAATTGCCTCGAGTTGCTGGCAGTACGCCTGGCCCTGCACTGCTTTCGAGCACTGCTCAGGGGTCAACACGTACTTGTCCATTCAGACAATAGCGCTACGGTCAGCGTACATCAACCATCAGGGGGGTCTACGCTCACCGCGGATGTCGCGACTCGCACGCCACCTCCTTCTACTGGAGTCAGAAACACCTGGGGTCCCTTCGTGCTGTGTACATTCCAGGAGTTCGAAACCTGACAGCCAACGAGCTGTCACGCGGTAACCTCCACATGTGTATTATCAACTGTAAGCCTCTCTGAGCATGTGTCTTCCCTCGGCAAGCCACCTTGCCACCCTGGAGTTAAGTTAGCCACCTTCGGTTGGTCACTCCAGTGTTCCTCCATATGCAGCCCTCCGGGTCATATGTGTATTCTTAAGTCCTCCCTACGGGTAGGCATTCTGGGCATACCCAAGATTACAGGGGTCTGGCTTTCGCAGGGCACTGGAAGACAGCTGTGAAGGTGGCGTGATCACACGGGGGACCCCCATTCTCCGTCACTCTTGACGTAACTCGGAGTGACTACGAAAGGAAACGTCTCGGTTACGGATGTAACCCTCGTTCCCTCAGTAGGGAACGGAGACGTCATGTCTCCTTGCCACTTCCACTGTACCGCTGGGTAGATGCCTGAGTTCAGTCTCGGCTCCTCAGCGAAGACATACTGCGGTTGCGTCTGCTTCCTCCTTTATACCCACGTGGGGAGGCGGAGATACGCTATGCAAATTCCGCAGACCCATGGCATTTGCACGCCATTGGGCTCGTTATTAAATTCTCGAAGAGGATTGGCTTTCTATGCGAAACCCCCATTCCCCGGCACTCTTGACGTAACGTCTCCGTTCCCTGACTCAGGGAACGAGGGTTACATCCATAACCGAGACGTTATTGCTGATGTAATGGACATGACCCCAGCGCCTTATGCATATCAATTGCCTCCGAGTTGCTGGCAGTACGCCTGGCCCTGCACTGCTTTCGAGCACTGCTCAGGGGTCAACACGTACTTGTCCATTCAGACAAACCGCTACGGTAGCGTCACATCAACCATCAGGGGGTCTACGCTCACCGCGGATTACGCGACTCTGCACGCCACCTCCTTCTCATGGAGTCAGAAACACCTGGGGTCCCTTCGTGCTGTGTACATTCCAGGAGTTCGGAACCTGGCACCTGACGAGCTGTCATGGGTCCGCCCCACCTCCGGCTAATGGCGACTCCATCCCCAGTCGGTCCAGCTGATTTGGGACCAGTTCGGGGAGGCGCAGGTAGACCTGTTTGCCTCCCAGGACTCCTCCCACTGCACCCTGTTCTACTCTCTGACCGGGGGCTCCCTCGGCATAGACGCCCTGGCGCACAGCTGGCCTACGCAAATATGCGTTTCCCCCAGTGATCCTTCTCGCACGTACTCTGTGCAAGATCAAGGAGGACGAGGAGCAGGTCTTGTTGGTAGCCCCTTATTGGCCCACCAAGACTTGGTTCTCCGAAACTGGTGCTACTCGCGACAGCACCTCCTTGGCCAATCCCTCTGAGGAAGGACCTCCTTTCTCAGAGACGGGGCACCCTCTGGCACCCTCGTCCCGAGCTCTGGAAGCTGCACATGTGGCTCCTGGATGGGACGAGGCAGGTTTGAGTACCTTGCCACCTGCGGTGGCAGCTACCATCACTTCCGCTAGGGCGTCGTCCACTAGGCACGCCTATGCGTCGAAGTGGAACCTCTTCGTCAACTGGTGTTCTCGCCGAGAAGATCCCAGGAGATGCCCGATCAGTGTCGTGCTTTCCTTCCTTCAGGAAGGGTTGGAGCGAAGGCTATCTCCCTCCACCCTGAAAGTCTATGTGGCTGCTATCGCCGCTTTTCATGAAACAATTGAAGGTAAGTCCCTGGGAAAGCACGACCTGGTCATCAGGTTCCTGAGGGGAGCGAGGAGACTGAATCCTCCTCGTCCCCCTCTCGTACCCTCTTGGGACCTCTCAGTGGTTCTGAATGCCCTGCAGAGGCCTCCCTTTGAGCCTCTGCAATCAGTTGAGATAAAGTTTCTGTCGATTAAGACGGCACTCCTGGTTGCACTGGCCTCCATCAAGAGGGGACCTGCAAGCATTCTCCGTTGACGAAGCGTGCCTGGAATTCGGGCCGGTCTTTTCTCATGTGATCTTGAGACCCCGGCCTGGATATGTGCCCAAGGTTCCTACCACTCCCTTCCGGGACCAGGTGGTGAACCTGCAAGCGCTGCCCCTGGAGGAGGCAGACCCAGCCTTGGCACTACTCTGTCCAGTACGTGCACTCCGTGCTTATGTAGACAGAACGTGGTGTTTCAGGACCTCAGACCAGCTCTTTGTCTGTTATGGTGGGAGCCAGAAGGGAAGGGCTCTCTCAAAGCAGCGGCTGTCTCACTGGATAGTGGACGCTATTGCTTTGGCTTACCAGCAGCAAGGTCGACCGTGCCTCCTTGGTGTGAAGGCCCACTCCACCCGGAGTGTGGCGTCCTCTTGGGCTCTAGCGCATGGCGCCTCGCTAGCAGACATCTGCAGAGCTGCAGGCTGGGCGACACCTAACACATTCGCTAGATTTTACAATCTTCGAGTGGAGCCCGTGCCCTCTCTTGTACTCGCTCAAACGGCCAGTACTGGACCCGCTCAGGTGTCTTCACTTGCTCGCCATTCCACTCCACCGACTGGATAAGGGCGAAATTCCATCAGCTGAGCCTCCATTGAGGCCCTGAGTCCTCCAGCACCGTTGCCGCTAGCGTCAGTGTTCGTCACTGAACGTCGGCGAGGTGCCCCCGTGTGCTCAGGTTCCTGCGGTAACCTCCACATGTGTATTATCAACTGTAAGCCTCTCTGAGCATGTGTCTTCCCTCGGCAAGCCACCTTGCCACCCTGGAGTTAAGTTAGCCACCTTCGGTTGGTCACTCCAGTGTTCCTCCATATGCAGCCCTCCGGGTCATATGTGTATTCTTAAGTCCTCCCTACGGGTAGGCATTCTGGGCATACCCAAGATTACAGGGGTCTGGCTTTCGCAGGGCACTGGAAGACAGCTGTGAAGGTGGCGTGATTACACGGGGACCCCCATTCTCTGTCACTCTTGACGTAACTCGGAGTGACTACGAAGGGAACGTCTCGGTTACGGATGTAACCCTCGTTCCTCAGTATGGAACGGAGACGCTATGTCTCCCTGCCACTTCCGCTGTACCGCTGGGTAGATGCCTGAGTTCAGTCTCGGCTCTTCAGCGAAGACATACTGCGGTCTGCGTCTGCTTCCTCCTTTTATACCCACGTGGGGAGGCGGAGATACGCTATGCAAATTCCGCAGACCCATGGCATTTTGCACGCCATTGGCTCGTTATTAAATTCTCGAAGAGGATTGGCTTTCTATGCGAAACCCCATTCCCTGGCACTCTCTGACGTAACGTCTCCGTTCCCTACTCAGGGAACGAGGGTTACATCCATAACCGAGACGTTATTGCTGATGTTATCAGCGTCTGACAGCCTGTTTTTTTGTAATGTAATTATGTTTTTGGAATTTCTTTTGAGGACCTTGTAAAAACTTCTTACCTTAGGGCTTAACAAATATTCTGCAGTCATTGACTGTATCCAATGCCTTTGAAAGCATGAATGTGCTATATAAAGTTTTAAGACTTGGATTCTCTTCACTTGCATGACACTATCAGAGTTTTGTATGTTATACACACTGAAATGTCTATAGAGAAGAAAGATTCACAGAGTATATAGCAAACTGGTAAATCCTTATTTTGGACAGATGGTCTACATTAGGACATTTCTGATGTGAGTTTGTTGTCTGAGCTGCTAAGAAGCTGATAGCAGTGTTAGAATCAGGTTAAAACAGAAGCAGGTTTAACTCTGGGCTGGATGAATGATGATGATGATGATGATGATGATGATGATGATAATAACTAGGCAAATAAAATCAAAAACAAAATAAAATGAACAACAATAAATATATCAGTATCTGTATATATAACAATATCTGTATCAGTAATCTTGATTTAAAACAGTTACCAAAGACCAACGCATTCAAATACTGGGAAACAGCGGTCCATTAGGGTGGAAACCACATTACAGTTTTTCTCAATTGTTTACACACAAATTCTGGTACTTGAGAAACAATGAGCACAACATGTAACTCATTCACCAACCCCCTGAACCAATTCTGCTAAACTACAAGCACAATTCCTGCTTTACACTCAAATTGCAGTTCTAAAAGACACTTTTTTCAAAACACTACACACAAATTCTCTGCATTTCGCACAATTTTCATGCAGAAAATCTCTTGTTTTCACAAGGAACACACTGCCATGCAGATATGCACACTGACTCGTCTCACGGGCAAACAGCCGTCACACAGTTTTACAATTAGCAATCAGAGCTTTAGCATAAAATACCAAAACCGAAGAGAGGATGCAGCATAGATATTTATTTATTTATTTTTTTACTGTAACAGCATACACATTTTTTTCTGTTGTTTTGTATGTAGACCACTGTATGTGCAACTGTTGTGTTGGTTGGGGTGCATGAAATGTGTGATCTATCTCCCATTGTTTTTGTGGGAAAAATAAAATATATTTGTTACCGTGTATTTGTGTGTTCTGGGTATAAAACAATATTCTCAATATATTACAACACACTTATGTATGTAATGTCTGTAGTAAGTGTAACACTGAACAAAAAAGGCCCAAGTCATTATGATGAATGGAGAAGAAGTGTTTTCCATTCATCATAGTGTTTTACATTGAGCACATCAGTGTTCAACTGGTTCTTATAAATGTCTATTCATATGATGGTTTGTGAGTGTCATTTGAAAACAAAATAACATTTTTAGAATATAGAACATTGTTTTGAATGTAAAGTTTCATTTTGCACTAGAATTGAGGGGTTTTGCTGATTGTGTGTGTTTTTAGATTTGTGTGTAGAGTTCTGAGAGTATGAGGCATACTTGCAGGAAATGTGTGTAAACAATCGTGAAAAACTGTAAATATAAATTTAATTATATAATATAGCGCTAACAGTATATAACGTTAGAAGTTGTTACTCTGCACACACAATAGGTTCTTAGGTTAGGCCTGTAAGAAAAATGAAGTGGACGTCGGAGATCTCAAAATTGAAATTTTATTTACAGCATAGCAGTGGCAAGGCACACGAAGCACCTTGGGTTCACCGGCGTGAGAATGAACCCAGAACATTCAAATGTTTCACCTTTTATCCTGTTACTGTCCTCTTAATGTAAATGAAGTTGTTTCTGTCGTAACAGCTGTGTTCTGACCCTAAGAAAAACAAATCCCTCTTCTCTCTTCACATGGAGCTGAAGCTCTGTCTTAAATGTAAATTGAGGATAACAACAAAAGTCATCCCTCTGTGCTCATCTTTGATCTTCTTTCAGAATAAGAATGGCCAAATGTTTAAGGTGATAACAACATCTCTTTGAAGCTCCCTAATCAAGATGGTTCTCGAATACCCGCTGTCGCTCCCACACTATAGGAGTTAAACATGACTCTGTAATACTTTTAAGATTGTAAGGAATTGATTCTATAATAAATATGCTTTTTTTAGTGAAGGAACATTTCAATATAATCTATATTGGAGTGGAAGTTTGATCGGAGCAGACTATAAATTCTTACAGGCCGAACCTGTATTACTAACTGTATTGGTCCAAACAATGCGCTCATTAAACGTGACTTGTTATGTCTGGATAGGCATGATATTAAATAGCTGTATTACAGTTTTTTTCAATTGTTTACACGCAATTTTGAAAACTGGGTTCTTTTTTTTCAAAATATAATGACAATTATCCAAACACCACACTCAATCTGCATAATTCCTAGATTGTTTGCAAAATGACACACTTCTGTCAAAACATACACACTTTAGTCAAAAGATACACACATATTTGTAAAAATGCTATTAGTTTTCATTTAACCAACACAGTCCTCACTGATCAGACACTATTGCAGCCAGTTTCACACTGCTGTGATAAATAAAAAAACACATTTGTAAAAAAAATACTTTTAGGAAATTCCATGTGCTAGATTTTTGGCCAGACATTTTTATATAAGGGATAATTTAGAAGATAAAAAAAAATAAAAAAAATTGTGACAAACTCAACATTTTTCATGATTAGTTTGAGATATAGGGAGAATGTACACAAATATACTGTATAAACTTACCAAGCACTGCACAACACTGATGCTGCAGACTAAATATTTCAAGTATTTATTTCAATACTTACAGTATTTCTTACCATAATCAGTAACAGCAATCAACCAACAATGAAATCAATGAAACAAATAAAATCTGTAGACAAATTACAATTACTGCATGAAGTACATACACTTTGACTCTGAAGAAAAACTACTGTAAAAACAACAAGAATATTGTAACTATTCAGTTACAGTATCAACCAGAGATTTAGTTGATCTCTTTGTCCAGCTTCCATGGTTGTCAGTGTCAGTCCATTCTGGGTGGTTGCTAAGGTGTTCTGGGTGGTTGCTAGGGTGTTGCTAGGTGGTTGCTAGGGTGTTCTGGGTGGTTTCTAGGACGTTGCTAGGGTGTTGCTAGGTGGTTGCTAGGGTGTTCTGGGTGGTTTCTAGGATGTTGCTAGGTGGTTGCTAGGGTGTTGCTAGGTGGTTGCTAGGGTGTTCTAGGTGGTTGCTAGGCAATTGCTAGGGTGTCTGGGTGGTTGCTAGGGTGTTACTAAGGTGTTCTGGGTGGTTGCTAGGGTGTTCTGGGTGGTTGCTAGGGTGTTGCTAGGTGGTTTCTAGGGTGTTCTAGGTGGTTGCTAGGGTGTTGCTAAGGTGTTCTGGATGGTTGCTAGGGTGTTGCTAGGGTGTTCTGGGTGGTTGCTATGGTGTTGCTAGGTGGTTGCTATGGTATTCTAGGTGGTTGCTAGGGTGTTGCTAGGGTGTTCTGGGTTGTTGCTAGGGTGTTGCTAGGTGGTTGCTAAGGTGTTCTGGATGGTTGCTAGGCGGTTGCTAGGGTGATGCTAGGCGATTGCTAGGGTGTTCTGGGTGATTGCTATGGTGTTGCTAGGTGGTTGCTATGGTTTTCTGAGTGGTTGCTATGGTGTTGCTAGGTGGTTGGTAGTGTTCACATATGGTTACTATAGAGTTTTTATAATGTTCATGGCATGATTTAGCACTTAGCTAATCAATATTAGCATGTAGCTATTCACAGCTAGCATGTTTAGCATTTTGAAAGTTCTGTGTGCTAGCATGAGTCAAAAAACCCAAACCCCATGGCGATACAATGTTCTGATGCTGAGATATAGCTGTTGCAAAATAGTTGCTAGGGTACTCTGTTTGGTTGCTAGGGAGTGGCTTGGCAGCTGCCAATCATGAAGCTCCAAAGTCAATGTGAATGTATAAACCAACCCCCATCTCTATACAATGTTTTGATGCAGAGATATAGGTCTTGCAAAATGGTTGCTAGGGTACTCTGTTTGGTTGCTAGGGAGTGACTTGGCAGCTGCCAATCATGAAACTCCAAAGGCTGCATGTCAGTATGAATGATATAAACAAACTCCCATGCCTCTGTGACATTTAGAATGGAAGATATCCCTCTATGGATTTTGGTTGCTAGGGTGCACGACAATGGTTGCTAAGGCATGGCTAGGAAGTGTTGATGTGATTCATGATTGGCTGTTTTCTGCCTCAAGTTAAACAAGACCACCCTCGTGTTTCTATGACACTTCTATCCGGAGATATCCCTTCAATCTCTTTCAATAGAAGTCTATGGGAGTTGTTGCTAAGGTGCTCTAAATGGTTGCTAGGGTGTGGCTTGATAGCTTCTCATTGATCCTGAGAGACTGATTGGTCTTCTGAGTAAAATGAGCCTGCCCCTTGTCTCTGTGACACTGTGATCCAGAGCTACGTTCAATACAAAATCCCTATGCAATTTACCATAGTAGGAAAAACACATGCATTTGATGGGACGACCTTCACCATAGTAAGTCAATGGGGCAACTTTGGGCCCCTCCTGCCCCCCAGGGGTGCAACTTTTACCCCATTTTGAGGTATGTTCTTACAGAGCCTGTCAGCCTCTTCAAATGTGGCAAATCACACGTTTGTCCGAAATCCTTGTTCGGAGCTATGAGTCGTCAAAGTTTGTCTCAATGTTAAGTCTATGGGATTTTTTGGAAATTTGTTCGTCCCTGGGGCGAACACCATACCCCGATCTCTTATAAAACTCAAAGGACACTTCTCCTCAATAGGCCGCACGATTTGACGCCTCATTCATGGGTCTGTGACAAAAACTGCGGACGTAGGAGTGCGCCAAACTTTTTCCTGGAATAGTATATGCTATACTAGAAAATTTTCATAACATTGTGGTCAATGGGGACATTTTTGGGCAGCTCCTGCCCCCCAGGGTGCAAGTTTTACCCCATTGTGAGGTATGTTCTTACAGAGCCTGTCCGCCTCTTCAAATGTGGTAAATCGCAGGCTTCTGTGAAATCCTCGTTCGGAGCTATGAATCGTCAAAGTTTGTCGCAATGTTAAGTCTATGGGATTTTTCAGCCGATTTTTCGCCCCTGGGGCGAACATCGTACCCCCGATTGCTTAGAAAAGTCATAGCACACCATTCCCGAATAATCCGCACGATTTGATGCCTCATTCATGAGTCTGTGACAAAAACTGCGGGAGGAGTAGCGCGCCAAACTTTTTGTCTGACTTAAAAAACACAATAGTAATAGTGTTGCCTTGCTTTCAGCAAGCACCACTAATAAGTGTTGCACGGATTTCGTGAGTCAAATTTGGTCCTCGTCTTCTTTGTTCAGGTTCTATCAACTCTTCAAGTCCTTCTCTACCACTTCCTCTACCTAGGCCTCTTCCTCTATCTCCTTCTTCTCCTCTTCCTCTACCTCCTTCTCCTGTTCTTCATCCTCTAACCCCCTTCTCCTCATCCTCTACGTCCTTCTCCTCCTCCTCTACCACCTTCATTCCCTCCTCTACCACCTTCTCCTCCTCCTCTACCTTCTTTTCCTCTTCCTCCTTCTCCTCTTCCTCTAACTCCTTCATGTCCTCTTTGAGCTCCCCCTCTTATTCTCACTCTTCTTCTTCTTCTAGATCCTTCTATTTTTTTGAAGACTTGCCTGCTGCCTTTTATAGCACACCTGAGTGCTGCGTTTTCAAATTAGCACATGTGTGCCTCCACACCTGATGGATGTGAATATCCAATTCGTTCATTAGTGTGGTCAATGGCAAACTGGGGCTTTGTAATGACAAGGAAGTAACCTCACAATCCTTATCTGTGTCTCAAGATGTGAAAATGTGTGTAGAGTTTTACAAATCAATGTGTGTAATGTTTTGCAAAAAGGGTGAAGCCGACAACGTGCTTACAATTGTGCAAATCTAGGCCGGTGTTTTGCTCCTTGAGTGTAGGTTTTGCTAATAGTGGGAAAGTTTTAATTTTAGTGTGTAAGCGATTAAAAAAACTGTAAACTACTACTGTTGCAAACATATTTATTCCGGTCCAGGTTTATATAAGCCTATTTATTCATTGATTTTTCTTCTTCTAACGTTTACCCTGGCATAACGTTAAAGCTTGGCTTTTATTTTGATAGGCCATATTTACTATTACTTCCAGGTCACGTGGCCAACCTGTCCCAATGTGAAGGCTGCATCCCATAGATATCATATATGACTAGATACCCTATTGGCCGCTGGAAAACGAGAAATCCGGCCGCCATTTTGAACCGGTCGTATTCCTAGTCTCGTTGCGTGGCAGCAGATCAGATGTCAGAGCACTGTGGAGCATTTTCCCGTTCTAATCGCCGGACCACCGAAAATAGGGCTTTTCACAAGTAAGTCTTAAGATTAACCGTTCTATTGGTTGTATTTTGTGAATAGAATATTACCAGATAATCAAGAAGGAGCAAGGATATTTGCTATTACTGTACTGAAATCGTTGTGAAATGCTGTTTACTGCATTCGCCGGTGTTCACCCGGCATGGAGAGGTGGGGTAACTGTTAAAGTAATAACTACAAGAGCTTCTAGGTTATCAGATAAGCATTCAACTGCCCTGTTGTATAGGTTATTTGTGTTTGCGCACATCAGGAAGCAACGTAATATACATGCATGATAGCGATGCGCAAATTTAGTTACCCCTCCAACCTCTAGTTTTATCTGATAACCTATATCTTATCACATGCGATTTGGCTATTGATATTACAGAAGTCCTGTGATAAAATTACATTAACTTACTCCATCTACCCTTGTAAAGTTAATCCGAATAGGGCTTTAGTCTCTGACATTTTCCCCTTCCACATTCACATACAATAATAATAGGCTTAAATGTTGTCTGAACTTCAAATTTAATTTTTAGAAATTACTGATGCAAACACGTTGAAAAGCTTCCTCTCAGTTTTTATTACAGGTGGCTGCGTGTTCTCTGTGTGTGAATGAAAGTGTGTGTGTGTGTGTGTGTGATGAGAGAGAGAGAGAGAGAGAGAGAGAGAGAGAGAGAGAGAGAGAGAGAGAGAGTGTGTGTTCGCGTGTATGTGTGTGTGCGATCATAAATTGTTTCTTCTACTTATTAAAATATCTTACTTTACTGCTACTATCTGTTTCTGCTTCTTTATTATATTTATAGTGTGTGATTTATAAAATACATTATATCCTTCATCACACATATTGTGTCTGGTCACTGTATATCTCACTGTATATCACTCTTAAACTTACTATGGATATTAAAATACGCCGAAACACGGGTCCTGTATCATAGCTACATGAATGACCTTTGCAGCAAAAAAAAAAAAACGCGTGAAAATCAGTTCAGTATTCAGTGAGATATGATTAATTTAATGCGCTGACAGCTCATTTCACCTGCCATTCAGATTACACTGAGCGGAGCGGATGACCGGTTTAAGATGGCGGCTCTAATTCTCGTCCGTGCCAATAGGCAGTAGCGGTCGATAGGGCGTCTACCTATATGATGTCTATGCTGCATCCTCCGAAGTCCGTATTTGAAGGACGCTTGGCCGTATTTGAAGTCCGATTGCGTCACAGCCACGCGACGAAGGACGTCCCAATTCAAAGGCTGCATCCGCGAAGGCCGCATTTGAAGGCCGATTGCGTCATCGCGGTGGGATGAAGACTGTCCCAATTCAGTTATGCATCCTTTTTTTTTTTTTTTTTTTTTGATAATGTAACGTGATGATTTTTTTTTTTCATTTTTTTATTGAACAAATATAACCACAAATACAAAATTATATCTCAAAACAAAAATCAAATAATAACATTCTTATAATAAAAATAAAATACATAATAAAAAATCCAAATAATATAAACAGACAAAACTTTAAATAAAATAAATAAAAATTGAGCCAGAGGTAGCATATAATTTAAAATAAATTGAAGAGCGAGAAATGCTTCGAGTCCCTTTTTCCATTAAACAAAAGCATAAACATTATTCATGTGCACAATGTAACAGACCATGGAGCTTTAGCATTGTTGGAGAAGAGAGAGACTGAGAAAATTGAAGATTTTCTTAATAAAAAAGCATAAATATTATATTTTGTGCACAATCTAACAGATTTTAAAGCTTTGGCATTGTTAGAAAAGGAAATAGTGCCCAAGTAACATTTCAGATCTTTGCAAAAAATAACAAAAAGAGGTTTGATAGATAAAAATTTACACTTGTGTACAAAAAACTTGGCAAGAAAAATAAATAGATTTATAAGAAAATACTTGTCCTTTAGAAACTTGTCAAAGTTATAAAATCCAAATAATACATCCTTAAATACTAAAGAAAAATTGGCTATTAAGGAAGCACAAACAAACAGACAAAATTTCTTCCAAAAAGTAGTTACATAAACACAATCCCAAAAAAGGTGAGGTACGGACTCGTCTTCCACTCCACAGAAGGAGCATAGCGGATCCAACTCAGGAACCATTTTTTTTTTTTATATAAAGATTAACTGGGTAAAATCGATGTAACAACTTGAAAGATATTTCTTTAACCTTATTAGTGATTAAATATTTGTTGGATAGAGACCACACTTTCTTCCAAGGAATATCATTAAAACAGTTACTCCAATATGATATTACAGAAGGGACAGTAATAATATCATTCTGAAAAAGTTGTCTAATCTTTCTATTCCTTAGAGAGGGATTAGACAAAAAACAGATCTTCCCTATTGCTGTCTCGCAAGGATGTATCAAAGAGGTAGGAGAGAGTAAAGGATCGGCTGAGTTTTTTAAAAGTGCAATAGCTCCACTAGGGATGGCATCCATCACTATGGCAAAGTCTCATGGGGTGACAGGAATACAATATTTAGTTAAGAATTCAGAATAAGAAAACAGATGACCATTTGAATTTACAAGTTGAGAAACCAAAAGAATATTATTATTAAACCAATCTGAAAAGAAAAGCGATTTATTATTATATCGGATATCATGGTTATTCCAAATAAAACACCTGTGGGGACTAAAATTGTGTTTGTAAACTAAGTGCCAGGCCAAAAGCATCTGCTTATGAAAAACGGATAATTTGATGGGCAATTTAGATATATTATAATTACATACTAACGGAAAGGGGAGACCGCCAACTTTAGAGAAAATATAATTGGGAATAGCATTCCATATGGAATCAGAATCATTCAAGAACTGCCACAACCAATTGATTTTAAAAACATTGTTTAAAGAAGCAAAATCAAGAAAATTAAGACCGCCATTTTCAAAGGTATTTATGACAACAGTTTTTTTTATGTAATGTCTCTTATGTTTCCATAAAAAATCAAAAAGCATTCTATCAACCTCTACACAAACTGCCTTGTCCACATGCAAAGAAAGCGCTGGGTAAGTCAATTCTAGAAATACCCTCCACTTTGGCGAGGAGAGCCCTTCCTCGTAAAGACAGGTCTCTTTGGAGCCAGGAGTTTAACTTTTTCTTAGCTTTAGTAATTACTGGATCAAAGTTTAATTTCCTTCTCATATTGATATCTTTACAAATTGTTATACCCAAATAATTCACTTGAGACTTTACAGGAATATTGTGCAGGAATGGAGCAGAACAAGACTTTAAAGAAAGAAGTTCACATTTATCTAAATTCAAAAGAAAGGCCAGAAGCTTTAGAGAACACATTAATAAGATCAAGAGCAATAGGAATCTGCAAGTCGTTTTTTAAAAAGAGAGTGGTATCATCAGCTAATTGAGTTATAATAATGTGTTTACCTGCTATATTAATCCTTGTAATTGACTATTCAACAGGGAGGTAGTAAGGAGTTGAGCAGCCAATAAGAACAAATAAGGTGATACCGTGCAACCCTGGTGAACTCCTCTAAGCACATTAAACCTTGGAGAGGTGCCAGATTTCAGATTAATTGAGCAATTTCCATTTTTGTATAACGTTCGGATAGTTTTGCAAAAGAACTCACCAAAATCAAATTTATGCAGGGATTCCAAAATAAATTCGTGTTCGAGGGAATCAAAGGCTTTATAAAAATCTAAAAAGAATAAAACTATCATCTTTAATCAGTTCATCATAGTCCAATAAATCTAAAACAAGGCGTATATTGTTAGCAATATGTCTCTTTGGGATGAAGCCTGATTGAGTTTCGCTGATTATCTGTACTCAGAACCCGTTTAAGTCTTTTGGCCAGTAACAGAGCTAATATCTTATAATCACAGTTTAACAAACAGATTGGACGCCAATTGTCAATTAAAAGAATGTCTTCTCTAGGTTTAGGTATTAAAGTAATTAATCCCTGTGATAAAGTAGGTGGAAGTGTTTCAGAAGCAATACTCTCTAAAAAAGTTTCAAGCAGGAAAGGTGCTAACTCCTTTATAGACTCCATTATTTCATTGATGGATAAATCACGATCACAGGAGCTCTTGACTGCATTAGATAATGTCCTAACATCTTTCAAAGATTGGAAAAAAGACAAAGCTGAGTCTTTGCAATATTTAGAGTTGTAAAGATTTGTGTAGAAGTTAGCACAGAACGAGCTAATTTCCTTAGGATCCAAAATAACGGTACCTTTAGAAATTAAAGAGTTAATAGCTGAATTTCTAAAATTATTTCTTTCCAATCTAAAGAAATAAGCTGTGCTTTGTTCTCCTTGCTCTAACCACCTTCTTCTAGAGCGAATAAAAGCACCCTCTGCCTTATTCCTATATATGGAGTCTAACTGAGTTTGCAGATCATGAAATTCTGCCAATTCAGCTTCTGACAAACCATCCTGCATTTTCCCAGAGAGAGTCATTATTTTGGAAATGACAGTCTTTTCTTCAAGTCTTTTATTTTTAGCTAGAAGGCAGCCAAAATTCCTAGCACACTTGCTAATTTCATGTTTAAGAAGTTCCCAATTGAGACTGTATTTATTTTCTTTTTGTGCTTTGACCCAGTAAAAATCAATCAAAAATAAAATATTTTTTCTTAATTGATCATGCTTAAACAAAGAAGAGTTAAGCTTCCAATAAGAGGCTCTAGGTCTTGAAGAAGAGATAACTGAAGATCGAGGGGATCGGATAAGAATAGCTTTATGATCAGTCATGGGTGAAGAGAGAATGCTAACAGAGACATTAAAATCCCTAAGAGATTGTGAAACAAGCCAGTAGTCTATGCAGGATTGTCTAGAACAATTTGTGTTACTCCAAGTATAGGATTTAGTATTCGGAAATGTTTCTCTCAGATATCAATAATATCGAATTTGTCCTTTAATACCTGTAATTTCGAATTAGCAGAGGCAGACAGTTTAGGTGGCAGTCTATCGAGATTATTATCAGGTACCATATTAAAGTCCCCACCAATGAAAACTAAAGCACTTGGGTATGTTTTAAGCCACAGCAGAATTTTACCTTCTATTGTATCGATCAGTAGATCATTCTCACGAGAACTATTATACCCATAGATATTAATCAGTATTACCACCGTATTGTTTAAACAAATAATCATAAGCAGAAAATGTCCATTCGGGGCGCAAAAGTAGTGCAAAACATCCCCAGCAAAAAGGTTTTTCAAAGTCAGAACTCCAGCTGAACGCTCCGAACCGTGAGCCATCCAAACATCATTGTTCCACTGATTTTTCCAAAAAGAAGTATCGCTGGCAACGGAGTGGGACTCTTGAAAAAAAACAAAAATCAGTCTTGAACGATTTGGCATATAAAAACAAAGCCTTCCGTTTAGTACTGTCTCTTAGACCCCTGGCATTGAGAGAAATAATAGAAATAGACATACAAAAATAACTATTTTAACAAAGAACAGTAAATAACTAGCTTAAATTAACCGAGCTTACTAAGGTTGACAACGCAGCAGCTGACTAGGCCAAGTTAGGTATACAGCCGTCAATAGTCCTGCTCAAAAACGAAAAGGTAGCGATCATAAAGGCTCACTTGGAATGAGATGAGCAAATTGAAAAAGCTTACAAAGGGTTAATTTCAGAGCCCTCGATGAATGGCGGTGTCCGACAAAATGCGCCCTTTCCCCTCCTTGCGGGCCTTTTCAACAGCCGGCCACAGCAGTTGTCTCCTTTCTCGGTCAAAGGCAGTGAGATCCTCAGTAAATCGAAGACCGTTCGCCCGCAGGAACTCTGCCGATTTCGCCGCTCTCCACACACCATCTCTTAACAGACGAGAGGAAAATTGCATAATGATTGCGCGCGGCCTTGAAGTATTCGGAAGCCTCTTTCCGATGCGGTGGACCGAGTCAATCTTATCTGGAAGAGTTTTGCTCTCCTCTGGAAAGATGGTTGTACAAATGTGGATAGATTCAGATCTAGCATTTTCATTTTCCTTTTCAGGTACTCCATGCAAACGCAGGTTCCAGCGGCGAGAGTACCTCTCCAATTCTGCAATTCTTATTTCACAGATCTCCATTTTCTTTTCTTCAGTATTTAGTCTAGCTTCAACATAACCGACTTTCCCCTTAATATCATTCAACTCAGCACAAACAAAGTCCACCGTCTTTTTAAGCCCCTCAATTTTGAGAGCGTTGTCACCCACCATTTTCTCCAGGGCATCCGAGCGACTGTTTATTAGCTGAGAGAGAGTGGAAATTACGGCGTCGTCTTCTGCTTTGCCTTTCTTGGAAGGGGGCTTACCTGGGCTTTCTGGAAACGGAGTAGATAGGATCTCGACGGGAGTTCGAATAGTTGTGGAAACTCCCAGTATCGGACACACGTGAAGGCGCGACATCTCTTTTTCTTTCCTTTTGTCTGCAGCAGATTTCATTTTTAAGTTATCGAGGGGCACTATGAAGTATTTATGTAAATAAATATACGTAACAAGATTGTAAATTGTATAGTTTGGCTGTTAAGAGAAGATTTGTCAGCAGAGCCTGAAAAAGTCAACTTAGCAGGGCGCCATCTTGGCTAAGCTCGTTATTCATCCTCCGAAGGCCGTATTCGAAGGCCGAGTTGCGTCATTGCAGCGCGACGAATGCTTACCTGTTTCAAAGCGACGCCAAATGCACCCTTCGTTTCCCTGTGAGAGGAAGGATACATAAATGGACACTTCTCGGCCTATTTTACCCGATTTTACCCCATAAATCATTGCGCGGGTGACGACAGCATTTTTATTCTAAAAAAGAGGGTGGCCGAGAGTTCGGTGGTGGACGGCAAATGCACATTTAAATGTAAAAGTGTTATGTTTCATTTACTCAAATAGCCAGAGAAACCAGTGTTAACAGCCCAAAGTTTTTTTTTCTTATTCATCAATTCATTCATCAGCATTGCATGTGTTTTGTCAAGTGGAAACGCGAGAACGGCTTTATAGCCTTGTATTGTATTTCTTTATTATTCATTATTTTGTGCAACTTTAAATGTGTACACAACAGAGAATTCATGGCTCTGGATATTTTTTGTAAGGGTCTCTGAGTGTTTGCAAGGTTGATACATTTAAACTATAATATACTTTTGTGTCGTTTAATGTAAAATGTGTATTGTTGTTGTCCTTTGAGGGAAAAAGAAGACTACTTCACATTTGAACATGAATACTAACGCAGTATGAAGTTCCTTACATTCTCCCACTGGTTATTTGAAAAATTAAAATAACAAAATGTTGGTCCATTGTCACAATATTAACAAATTGTTGCTAACTACAACTGCGTCCCATATCAAAGTGCGCACCAGAAAGCGCTCGGACCGTTCCTAGCCTGCTGAGGTTTGTTCTTGTCGCCTAGCAACTGTGACTGACAGCTGACGACGACGAGCGGGAGTAAGAGGACATTTACAGTTTTACTGACTTATTAAAATTAACTTTGTTGAACTATGCTGGGGTAAAGTCCATAAATGTTATTTTGTTCTTTCCTATAGGAAATTGTAAAACTATGTTAGGTGGACCCTTAATATAGCATTTATAGTTTTACTGATTTACTGTGCCTCTAGAGGGGTTCGGGCCCGGGGCATGCTCCCCGCAAGAAAATTTTGTACATTAAGATTAAATGCATCAATCTCGTGCTCTTTGAGAGATCAAAATTAAAAGCTTCAACCCATGAATTGCTCGTTGAACAAAGAAGCATTGATTTGTACCAGGACAATAAACAGGGCTCAAACATCTTTTTAGTTGAGTCTCAGTTAGGGTTGGGTACCGAAACTCGGTTCTAACAGGGAACCGTTCCGACGCAAAACGGTAGTAACCAGACCGAATCAGAATTCAAATTTCGGTGCCTGATTTCGACGCCTGAGTCTGTGGCATGCGGTGGCATGAGGCGCACACACGCAGTCTCTCGCTGTCTCCTCTCCCTCTCCAATGTGCGCGCACTATACGGTTTATTGAAGCACTGTCTGATCTGTCTCGCACGCGCGCTTGCTCGCTCGCTCTAGATTCCGGGAGATTTGAACTAATTTGCGATCATCCGGGAGCCGTTATCAATATGCGGAGACTCCCGGAACGTCAGCTGATACGTTCTGATACGCGAGGGATTAAACACACGTAAAATGTACACGTGAAATGTTTGGCTGCATTTCACGTGTAAAATTACGCGTCAGAATAACGATTGTCTATGGATATAGAATCAGTATTCGCGCCGCTTTGACGCTCACGTCGTCATATTATATTAGCGCGCGCATCATCTGCTCCTCAGAGTTCTCTGCCGAAAAGCAGCGCGAGATATTTGTCAGCGAACGCAGCGTCCCGTTCCCTATTCAGAGAACATGGGTTACACAGAGACGTTCTCTTTCATATGTTTACTGAAAGCTGCGCCTAAGACGCAGTGGGAACGAAATATCAAACTGGCTAAGAGCTTAACTAGTAAATGACAATAGCATGACTAGTTAAAGCAGACAAAACATGGGAACCTGTAGCCATGTCGATATTATATTACCCTGGTAGTAATCTCTATTAATCTCCAGTATAATTACGTTGTTTGATATAATATTGTTTTATTTGATATTATGTAAATATTAACTTTTATTTTATATTGGTTTTATTTATTATTACCATATTTAACTTGTATTTATATTGTAAGTTAATATTGTGTCCGGTTTGGCCCTGTAAATAAACAACGCAGTCTGTCTGTAACTCATTCTCATCCCAAGGCGCCATATTTTGACACTTTTGCAAAAGCGTACATATACAACGCACAGGGTACCCTTTAGCGCCGAATGAGACGGTTAAGTTTAGGTATGGGGTTGGGGTAGGGTTAGGCCACTAGGAGGCGCCTTCTGCCCGCTTTATTTTTACGTCTCATTTGGCGTAAAGGGTACCCTGTGCGTTGTATATTTACGCTTTTGCTAAAGCGTTTGTATATGGCGCTTTGGGATGAGAACGGTCTGAAATAAAGGGGTAATATTTTTTGGTAACACTTTACAATAAGGTTCATTTATTAACATGAACTAACCATTTGTTACTGTATTTGTTATTCTTTGTTAACGTTAGTTAATACAAATCTAGCTGTTCATTGTTTGTTCATGTTAGTTCACAGTGCATTAACTAATGTTAACAAGATTTTAATAAAGTATTAGTAAATGTTGAAATTAACATTACCAAAGATTAACAAATGCTGAGAAGTATTGTTCATTCTTTGTTAATGTTAACTAATGTAGTAACGAATGAACCTTATTGTAAAGTGTTAGGCCTACCATTTTTTGACAAAGTGTGTGCGGTTTCGTTTTCTTAAGTACCGTTTCAAGAACTGTTTAGGCACCGGAACCGTTTAAAAAATACCGAGTAGGTACTGGTATCAAATAAAACCCAACCGATACCCAACTCTAGTCTCAGTCTACATTATATTATCAATGGAGTTTTAGGATCCCAAACAATTATTATAATAATGTAATAATGATTTATATAATTATTCATATGACGTAAAATCCATATAGCCTAGCCTATAGATATAAATGAATATTTCAAAAGTATATTTTAGTCTACACTACACAATAATATAGGAAAATTAAAATACTTTTGTCCTTATTTCTTCACTTGCAAGAAATAAACCCTTGAGCTTTTATTTAGGAGAAAACACCAGATGACCATCCTGATCGCGTGAGCAAAGTGCACACTTTTCTTTAAATCACCCAGCACTGATGCCTGAAGTCTTGTGCTGTTTTATAAACGCAAAAAAACATGGTTTCGATTTTAGTTCGTTGGCAAAATAACACGCTGAGAGACCTATGTTAGGTTACACATTTTACATCTCATGTGTGTTGGGAAAAGGGAAAAGGGAGAAGAGACTTCATCGATAGGCGGATTCGAACTCGTGTCCGGGCGCAGCACATCAAAAACTGAATCACGCGCTCAACGCGTTACGACTATGCCACTTGAGTTGTGACGTAATCTGGCGTGTTGTTTTGTTAAAAGACAGGCAGTTAGTGCAAGCATACGCTCCGTTTTATCAAACCGTCCCTCGCGGCCTCGAAACACTACCGGCCCACTCGGGAAATTCCCGACTCTCCCGATTGCCACTCCGCCGCTGGTGCCCAGGGCCCCTTAGATGTCGTGGGCCCCTGGGCAAGTGCCCAGTTGCCCTAATGGTTAATCCGCCCCTGTTTGCACTGGACTTTTTATATCCATCTGGTTTAAAATATTCAAATAGGATTGACAGCCTGTATGAATATATTCACTATGGTCTATTTCTGTAGACAATAAAAAGAAAACCCTAAAAAATCGCATCAAGGTACAATTAACATTTGAATATATGCTATATGTGCCTATGTTTTATCTTTTTTTTTTTTTGGCTATTTAATTACAATATTTAGGTTAACACCCAATATTTGAACAGTTTAAAGTGTAATCTATTCAGGTCGCAGCCTCTAGCACATTAAACCAGCTCTGGCCAACCCTTGAGCCGAAAAATACATGACTCTTGAAATATATATTTTTTATGTGATTTTATATATACTGCCCCTCATTTAAAGACAGGAAAATATAAAACATACAATTTCCAGTAAAATATAAAACAACAAAAATGACAATAGCCAATTCAATCTCCATAGCTGTTTTTTTTTTACTCAGTTTTATTAAATGAATGATCAGGATGGCAGCTGTACTCTCTCTCACTCCGTTGCTTGGCGC
Organism: Hybognathus amarus; assembly: GCA_030378365.1. Lineage (NCBI taxonomy): Eukaryota > Metazoa > Chordata > Actinopteri > Cypriniformes > Leuciscidae > Hybognathus > Hybognathus amarus. The sequence goes on along the minus strand of JAQIUQ010000387.1, from coordinate 9,849 downwards.
CAGGAGCAGTAATAGGGAACACCTGGTTGCGCAATTAGGAAATCCCACGAAGGCTACATGATGCGTCCTTCGAAGGCCGAATAGACTGCATCCTTCGAAGTCTACAGCCTTCGAAGGACACAGCCTTCACTTTGGGACACAGCTAGAATTTTAATGTAGATCTTCAAACGGAAAAATGGAAAAAGGAATTTCAAAGAACCAAAATTGGACCGTTATTGATTTTGGTTTTGTCATTTTTTCGTTTTTGGATTCAGAATCAAAAACGTGAAAACGGCTCTTTTTTACCGTTTCTTTTGTTTTTGGTTTGAAACAACAAACGAATAAGGGTGGTTAGGCTACTCGCTTATAGAGAGAGTATTTGCGGCACCTATTGTCACTTTGAGTGATTTATGGCCGCTAATAAAAATAAGCCCCCCCCCCCCCCTTTACCCATCTCACCTGCCCAGTTCCGGTCTGACCACGTGACCGTGGGAAAATCCCCACGGTCTCCCCTCCTCTTCCTACCCTCACCACCGCACTTTCGGTCTGCACCACGTGACCGTGGGAATTTCCACGAACCGGAACCCCATTCCCGTCTGACCCGGTACCGGACTGGATCGAGGGTTGTACACCTGTTACGGACATTCGGGCTCGCGTTCAGCCCGGACAAAACGTTGCACAACGTTTGTTAAACAGAAACGGTGATGCGTTGAACACCCCGTTCTGATGACGCAAGAGTTGCAACTATGGAGCCCGATAAGGCCATTCTCTGTGTTCTTTGTGAAGAATTTGCGGAGCCTAATGAAGTCGGTATAAATATGTGTTTAATATTACAAAATAGCCTATGCCCGATGTTACAGTAACTGCACTTGCCGCCCAGAACACAAGAGAACATCCCAATCAAGTGAAGGGATTTGTGGAAACTGAAAGCACACATATTACCTAATTCAGACTAAAACACATTCTGTTTAGCCTCACACACTAACTTTATTTGCATCTCATAATGTTTTAATAACCTATTTTCTTTCTCATTTTTAGGAAAAGCACTTACCATTTTTTACTTCTATACTAAATGTCATACACTTGCAATGAAGCTAAAAAATATAATAAAGTTTAAACTACATCATTATGTTGATATCCTATATTTTTACAATAAATGACAAACATATCTTCTAATATCCTCAGTTGTTGCATATAGTGATCTGCATTGAACACATTTGTAAATTATTTTCCTTGAACACATTGTGCGAGTTCACTTTAATACCACATGCTTTATATACATGTTGCTGCTGATTGGATTGCAGTTCTGACACACCCACCAAACAAGAGAAAACATATCTCAAACCCCGTTGCACACCGGTGCACACCGTTTCCTGGAAACATGACGTTCAACTAGGAAACCGTAGCAAAACGTTGTGCACCGTTTTGAACTTGAACGTGCCCCTGTCTTGTTCAATGTAAACATGTACAAAATGATGTAAAACAGAAATAGGTTTTAGTGTTTTTATTAAAAGAGAAACCTTTTACACAACTATTTCAAATACAATATTGTTGTTTCAGTAATATATTTTAGTGTTTCATATATATTTTATGATGTTAAAACAGATAAAAAATACATTCGTGTGTTAAAGTCAAAGATCACTCATTTTACAGAAAGTTTTCATTACAAAAAAAAAGACTCTGCGTTTTACAAAACAGTGTTTTGAAGAGAGAAGAACAAAAACTATTAAAAACTATTAAAACTATACAAGTTTTAAAACATATTTGTTGTATCAGTAATGTATTTTAGTGTTCTATTAAAATACAATTGTTGTATCGGTAATATATTTTAGTGTTTCATTAAAAATACATTGCTTTATATATTTTTATGATGTTAAAACAGTTAAAAATACATAAAAATACATTGTTTTATATATTTTTATGATGTTAAAACAGTTAAAAATACTTTCGTGTGTGTTAAAAAGTCAAAGACAGGTCGTTTTACAGAAAAAGCCAAACAAGAAAACCCGTCTTTTCATTACAGAAAAGACTTACGTTTTACAAAAACTCCGTTTTGAACAAAAACTTGTCCCTATTTTGAAGATGTACAAACAATATTTAAAACCATTACAAGTTTTAAAGACTTACGTTTTACAAAAACTCCGTTTTGAACAAAAACTTGTCCCTATTTTGAAGCTGTACAAACAATATTTAAAACCATTACAAGTTTTAAAACGCATTTGTTGTATCGGTAATATATTTTTTACTGTTCTATTAAATACATTTGTTGCATCAGCAATATATTTTAGTGTTTCATTAAAAATACATTGTTTTATATATTTTTAAGTGTTAAAAAAGTCAAAAGATCGTTCATTTTACAGAAAAAGTCAAACAAGTTAAGCGTTTTTCATTACAAAAAGACACATTTAACTTTCATTATTTGTAAAAACTACGTCATGTTAAAACCACAGTATCAAAACACATACATTTTAAAAAACTGACTTACGTTTAAATCCTGTTTGTTATCCAGTTTAAAGATTAATCCATCAGGCGTTATCCAAAAGGTATTGTATATATCCAAAGGGTATTAATCCATTGAAATATCCGACAGAATCTGATATTATCCCATAGGGTATATCAAACTTTAGAGGTTTTAAATCCAAAAGTTATCCGGTTCAAAGTTGTGTAAATGTAATCCGAGGGAGCCCAACTGAAGCACGTCCGTTCTCAAACACCCCACAAGTTAGACTGAAGTTTCTGAATGTGTGCGTGGACCCGGACGCAGACTCCATCCCACGACACACCCACATCACGTGATGAAGAGGGGCGTGAAAATAGAAAGTTCCCACGCCTCTTCACACAGGACAGGAGGAGGAGCGTTCTTGTGGCTCCTCCCCATTCTACAACCGTTAATACCCTCCCACACAGTCATTCTCTCTCAAAACACTCAACATGTCTCAAGAGGCTATCATCTCACCATCCTCCCCTTCCGGATCTATTGATGGGTATGTTACAAATGGATATCCCCACCAGAGCATCGAATGGCTAAATAAATTTTGTACGGAACTTGGAGTTCACAATCTCGCATTCCTCGCGAACTACGGGGCTGGCGTTTGTGCTGCTGCCGCTGCTGCTACTCTCGCTGTTGAGAACCCTGACACCACGTCTAGTGACGAGCTGGACGGATGCCTTGGTGATACCGGCCACAGGATTATTAAAGCAGTCGTTACCATCATACTGGAATATCTGATTGACAAGCAAATGAAGAAGGATTGCGCTGGATGTACCGTAGACCATCCGTCCCAAACAAGACATTCATGCCTGTTTGAGCCTACACCGTATTATTTTTATGGATGTTTTGACGAAATCAGTCTGAAACTCCTCAAACCTGAGCTGAAAACTATCTTAGCACAGGCTTTGAATCTGTACGGGGCTACCCCACACCTGCAAAGAATCCAGGGAGCTGTGGAGACCATTTTGTTTGAGCTCAAAGATGAGATGTACATTGTGGAGCATCTGGCATCTATCAGACAGAAACTAATCGATGAAAGCTGTGAACAGATCGTATACAACGCAGTTGACAGCTGGAAACACGTTGATGCTGAAAACCTCGATTCTACCTCAGCTTGAAGATGGGAAACTGCTGCACCTCCTGGATCGCCAAACATTTCTTTAAATCATATGTAAAACGTGAAATATCAAACTTGCTGTACAAGATTATCGATGATAATCATGCAACAGATGATAACGTGACTATGGATTGATAAACGTCTGACAAAATTATCGAATCAGATGAACACTGTAAGAGGGATATCAAATGAATGGAATAATATGATAAACATGTCCGTCAAACACATACCTTGTACGACTATCAACAACATTCTTGAACTGATGCCTGAATGCAAGGAATCTCTTAGAATAGGAAATATATTATGTCTTTGTACGTATGTAACTGATGTTTGTAAATTGTCAAGGAATGAATACCCCAATGTTTGTAAAATGATTGATATTTTAGTTGAATACATGTTGGAGAAAAATTTTGAAATGTGTGTAAAATTTATTTTGATGTTTGAATGAACCATGTAGAGATCTGAAATAAAAATCTGTGTGACATCAAGACAACTGGTCATTATTTTATGAAGAGCGACAGAGGTAGTAACATGTCAGAGCTAATGAAAAAAGTTTACTATAATCCCTCAAGCCCCGGAGCTTTTGGTGGTAAGGACAGATTAAAACAGGCTGTGTTACAGGAATACGGCGTAAAATTAAATGATAAGGATATTAAATGAATGGTTGTCCAAACAGGACGTATATACGCTACACAAGACTGCGCCAATAAATTATAAACGGAACCGTGTAGTTGTATACGGTAAGGATCACCAATTCCAGGCTGACTTGGTCGATATGACCGCATACTCAAAAGAGAACGATAATATAAAATTTATTCTTACAGTTATCGATGTGTTCAGCAAGTACTCATGGACACGTGCATTGAAAAATAAGACGGGTCCGGAGGTGACTAAAGCTTTTGAATCTATCCTGAAAGAAGGACGTGTACCGATAAAGTTACAAACAGATAAGGGGACAGAGTTTTTCAATAAACATTTTCAACTGCTGATGAAAAAATATGGCATACATCATTTTGCCACAGCAACCGATTTAAAAGCGTGTGTGGTCGAGAGGTTTAATAGAACTCTAAAAGGACGGATGTGGAAGTTTTTAACGGCTGTAAACTCCAAACGTTACTGTGATATACTGCAAGACCTGACAGAGGGTTATAATTGTAGTTATCACAAATCCATCAAAATGCGTCCGCTGGACGTTCATAAAGAAAATGAGGCGGAGGTGTTTAAGAATTTATACGGAAAATACGTAAAGAGACACCCGTCTTTAAATACTCTGTAGGGGACGTTGTGAGAGTCTCTAAAGTCCGAGGTATATTTACTAAGGGGTACGAGCAGAATTATACGGAGGAATACTTCACCATAACCGCATGTATCCCATCGTGTCCCTCCCGTATATCGCTTACAAGACTTTGATGGTGAAATCATCGATGGATGTTTTTATGAGGAAGAACTACAAAAAATTATTGTTAGTGATGATAAAACATTTAAGATTGAGAAGATTTTGCACAAACAAAAACGTGGAAAAGTCACCTACGTTCTGGTCAAATGGTGGGGTTGGCCCTCCAAATTTAACAGCTGGATAGCTGAAAAAGAGGTACTGGATCTACAGGGGCCCGTTAAAGCCGTAGTGAATTCATGACAGGCGTCATTAAATAATTACCATGGCCGAGGAAGGATTCTACGTCACGCTTCCATGCAACGCATCGATGAACATCTACCCTGATAACAAAATATCTAATTACAGAACTAGATTGGCTAGAAGTATAAATTTAAAAGGTCTGTGGGAGGTGGCATTGGTTGAGTTTGAATATCCATTGACGTGGTATACATTTAATGAGGATGACTCAGTTTTTATTATTGTCTGTGATCAACGTCTACTACAGAATAACCACGAACTGAATGATGTAAGAGGCGACGCGTTCCAGGATACTCTAAAATTATCAACGAGTCGGCATAGGTTAAAATGTGGCTATTTTGAGGATGTACCCATTTTGCTCAGGGATATAAATGTATCTCTCCCCAGAGGGTACGTCTCGTCTACGACCGTATAAAGAATAAGGTATTTCTGAAAGCACCCCACGGGACTTCGTTGACATTTTATGGCAAACTAGCGATCATCCTAGGTTTAAAACCAGGGATTTCTATAGAAACTGTAAACAGTTTGGATGAACATCAAGACACACACATTACATATGCACCATTCCAGGCTGATATAAACGCTGGATTCTACACGCTATATGTATACACAGACATAATCGATTATCAATCAGTTGGGGATGCCTATGTACCTTTATTAGCAACCGTATATATAGATGGTGAAACTAACAAAGCAGTCAGTGTCAGATACGACAAAGCTCATTACGTACGTGTTAATAAGAGCTGCATCTCAGAAATCTCTGTTGATGTAAAAGACGATTTAAACCAGGACGTACGTTTCACCTACGGAAAGGTTGTTACCAAACTACATTTTAGACCTGTGAAACACCACCCGTTTTAAAATGGCTCATCACGTCCCGTACAAAGCAGATCCCGAACGCTACATATCATACTACAGGGCTCAGGCCGGTAACGGCCTTCCGGGTTACGCAGGGGGCGGGGTTATGTACGGCTCCGGTTTTGCTTCAGGAATCGGTGGACTTTTCAAAGGCCTTTTCCGAATGGCACTGCCTTTTTTTAGAAGGGGAATCAGTATAGCAAAACCACATCTAAAGTCAGCCGCTAAAAACATAATGAGTGATGTTGTCACCAGTGCTCTAGCAAAGTCTTATAATAATAATAATGATGAAAATGGACAGGAAGGCCATGGATTGATGGTGATGTCACGTAAACCACCAGGTACCCGTATGAGAAGAGGGCGTGTCCTTGCTGTAAAGAAGACTAACCGCTCAAGCAAAACACGCTCAGTTACAAAAAGCAAGCGAAGAACTAGCACGAAACGTGTGAAAAGATCTACAAATTTAAAAAGACGGGGTATCACTATTTTCTAAAAAATGTCTCTGTTACACTGTATGTCTGATGAGTGCATTAAATCAGAGCTGGATCTGTTTACGGTCCCTTTGACACAAACAGCTATTGAAAAAAATATGTATGTGGAGATAACCCCCATGTCAGCTTTAACAGACACATCGCCCATAGAATTCTTCATAGCGGGGACTGGTGAAGATTACACAGACCTGAATAACACGTTGCTATATACGCGCGTCAAAATAACCCTACCGAATGGAAATGACATTCCTGACGGCGCTCTAACGGCTTTAATTAATTATCCCGGATCGTCGATTTTCTCACAGGTTGATGTCTCTTTAGGTGATCGGCTGGTGAGCCACAGCAGTAACACGTATCCTACAGATGTCTCATTGAGGCCATCGTTAATTATGGAAAAGACACTCTCGAGAGTAACTTTTCAGCAGGTTTATTCTACAAAGATTCTTCAGCTCACATAGATGCTACAGATCCTGGAGGCGCGAACGCCGGATTAACGAAGAGAGCAGCGTTCACAAATGCCAGTAATGTTGTAGAGCTACTAGCTCCAATTCACAGCGACATCTTCTTTCAATCGAAATTATTATTGAACGGAGTGGATATACGGATTCGGTTAACTCGTGCTGAAAGACGAGTTCTGTCTGATGCGTAGTGATGGCATCAATTATAAGCTTAATATACTATCGGCTTCACTTTTTGTGAAAAGAGTCACCGTATCCACTGCGGTGCGTTTGGGACATGCACAAGCTCTTCTCTCGACCACAGCTAAATACCCCATAGATAGAGTCTGTGTGAAAAACTTCTCTGTACCAGCAGGGGCTCGCGTATCCAACCATGAAAATCTCTTCCTCGGGCCGCTATCGAAATCCATCATTTTGGCCATGACGGAAAACACCGCCTTTTCTGGTGCTTATGACAGAAATCCTTTTGCCTTTAAACACTTTGACCTTGAATACTTGACTCTGACCTGTGACGGGCACCAGGTCCCTTCGCGTCCTTTTCAACCAGAATATAATAACGGATCAGCCGTGAGAGAGTTTTATCAGCTAGTGACAGCCACGGGCCGGCATCTAAAGAATCAGTCTATGATCATAGATCGTGAAGATTCCTACACGGAATACACTCTCTATGCGTTTAACCTGACACCCGACGAGGAATGTGGTCAACACGTTTCACTGATTAGATCGGGAAATATTAGATTAGAAGCACGCTTCAGAGTACCCCTCGCACAACCAATTAATATTTTAATATATTCAGTCTTTGACTCCATTATAGAGATATCAAATCGGAGACAAGTGTTCGCAGAGCACTACTGAATACCTCTGGAATGAATACTGTGCAACTGACGGGGCTGATGGATAAAATTTCCTGTAACACAATTTTTTTAGGCGTACTACTCGTGTGATTACCTACCCGAAGAGCCTTTAAAGGATACCCCGTGCATGCTAATTTCGAATACACAATCTTCAGACGAACCAGGGGAGCACTGGATTGCCATATACATACGTCGAGATGGTGTCAGCTGTTTCTTTGACAGCTTTGGTAACGCACAATATGCAGATTGCTTTCCTGCATCTTTTCATAACTTTCTAAAAAACAATTCTACGGTCGTTCAGTACTCGGACAAACAAGTTCAAGATTATACTTCAGATACCTGCGGTCAACATTGTGTGTTTTTTCTGTATTATATATCAAGAGGTTATGAATATGAGAATGTTATAAAAATGTACCATAATGATTTGTTAAAAAATGACATCATGGTTCTCTCTTTGTGAAAAAATGTAAACCTAGTCTCTGTAACGGTAAAACATTTAAGTGCATTCAGTGTGTACAGTCTGGTAAAACATTTCAGATGTAACGCGATGTATTGTTTCTGTGAGTGATGAATAAATAAACTTGTAAAACAGATTAAACATTTTCTTTTTCTTTATTAGCATCAGACATTAGTATACAACTTAAAAATACGCTTACACAATATATACACAAATTTACATTCAATAATATTTGTAAAACAGATAAACATCTCCTATTATACCGATACAAATAATTGTTAAAAATCTAGCCATTGTTTTGCATCTAATGCAGGCGATTTAAATACACGTGTATCAGATGTGTCTGAAGAGGGTGATGTGTTACGATGTCTTCGTTTTTTCAATGATTTCATCATACTGTCGCAGGGGTGTCACCGGATGTTTTACTTTTAAGTGAATCAATCATACGTTTAACATGATGGTTACTTATTGTCGAGTAAGGTATGTTTAAGAGGAAAACGCCTCCAGAAATTCATTCCATCCTGTCGGCCTGCGTTTGTCATGTATTGTTTGAGGCATTGTTACGCTTTTCAACAGGTCAAGCATATGAGACCCTGCAATGATTTTCCCTTTATAAACAAATTCACCGGTGTCTGTCCATGAAGTTGAGACAGCTGCTTGGCCTTAGACATTTTATCCAAAATGTATTTTACATTTTTCAAGCTTCTCTGAGGCACGTTGTTTAGCACCTCTGATACGATTACGTCTTCAGTGACGGGTGCTTCTTCATTTTCGCCCTCCTGACTCGGCAGTGTTAACGTTAAAGTGTTGCTCTCCACATCGTTATGCTTTGACACAGACAGAAACCTCTGTAACATGTGTGTGTAAAGTTTTGCTTTTTCATGTGGACCCAGGTCGTCTCTCCTGTAATATGTCTTGTATAGATGAACAGTGTGTTTCCATAACCACGTGAACATATCGATAAGTTCACGTGGTTATGGAAACACACTGTTCATCTATACAAGACATATTACAGAGAGACGACCTGGGTCCACATGAAAAAGCAAAACTATCACACACATGTTACAGAGGTTTCTGTCTATGTCAAAGCATAACGATGTGGAGAGCAACACTTTAACGTTAACACTGCCGAGTCAGGAGGGCTAATGAACAAAGACACTGCGCCGCTTAAAGCACGTGATCGTATCAGAGGTGCTAAACGACGTGCCTCAGAGAAGCTTGAAAATGCAAAATACATTTTGGATAAAATGTCTAAGGCCAAGCATTTGCTAGTCTCAACTTCATGGACAGACACGGAGAATTTGTTTATAAAGGGAAAATCATTGCAGGGTCTCAGTATGTTTGACCTGTTGAAAAGCGTAACAATGCCTCAAACAATACATGACAAACGCAGGCCGACAGGATGGAATGAATTTCTCGGAGGCGTTTTCCTCTTAAACGTCCTGACTCGATGCAAGAAGCAACCGTCGCGTTAAACCTATCGATTGATTACACTTTAAAAGTAAAACATC
>JAQIUQ010000386.1:0-29607 GCA_030378365.1 Hybognathus amarus | reverse complement strand
GCCCACAGTCTGCTCCGCCCGAGGGTCCCACAGCTGATCCCTGTTTCCTGAGTCCGTGTTCTCTTCCTGAGTCTTGTGCTGCTGACGGATGTATCTGAAATAGGAAAAAGAACAAGTATGCATTGGACTATCTGTTTTATGTTTGATTACACAAAGAGGATCTGCTTACCCTGGAATCCTTCCTGCCACGTATCCTCCTTGAGTTAACCTCTGAACACTGCACCTTTAAATACTCACCTTTGAACTTTGAATTTGGAAATAAAGATTTATATTTTCTACTTACCTCTGTCTTGGGCCTGTATCCTGACAACACCCGTACAGCATTATTTTAGGACGTTTTGAATTTCCCACAAACAAATCTGCCCGGAAAGACCCCAAAAGAAGTCTGCTGCCTCATGACGCCTGCACGCTCTTTCTTATTCAACCACACAAGGTCTGAAGTGCAAGTATTTGTTCCATCCAAGTTTAAATGCTTTGAAGTGTGTATTCCTAGTTGTCTGTAAAGGCTCTGGCTGTGCTAGCAATTGTGTTATTCATTGTGTTTCTATTTTTCTTTTCTTATTGTTTTACTTTAATTTTATTCCATATAATTGTTTTACACAGTCACCGTAGTATACTCTATTATCTCTGTCTGGTTGGTCATGACAAAGCCTCTTTAATATGCGATCCTCGAGCATGCTGACCAGCTCATTATCGTAAGATGCACCAAACACTGTTCAGTAGACTTAACGCTAAAATGGACCATTAATGATTGATAGCATTTCAGCAGAACAGCACGGCGCACTGTATGAAGTGGCGTCAACTGTTTAAAGACATTCTCAAAGTCGAACAGCCAACCTGCCTGTGGAAGGCATGTATATACCTGAATTAATCATAATTCATTGTGTTTAATTATTTATACATATCTGAAGCAATGTGTATGCTGGTATAACCCCTTTTTGGGAGATTTATTTATGTAAGGACCTGGTTCAAACTGTATTCTATAATTGTTAATCATAGATTAATGTTCTGTTTGAAAATCAATGATAACTGTTGAATATTTTCAAAATTAAATTTGACCAGAGCTAAGTTTTTTATACTATACACAAAAGGGAATTCGTCAATGTCAGCACTTGATTTTGCCCCACCTTCACAGCAGAGCTGCAAAAGCAGAAAGAGAAACCAGTTCGACAACAACGATCACAAGTTAACAAAAAAATCAGTGAGTCTGATCTGTTTCAACATTTTTGAGTCATCATGGGTAAGACAAATAATTTTATGCTAAAAAATACCTTACTTAATGTGATAATAATAGTAGTCTAGTAGGCTACATTAATGTTCTGTTTGAAAATCAATGATTTATATCTTGCCATATTTTTTGTAGCATGCATTTATGGAGACATCATGAAGATAGACACCACCGGTGCATCAGAGAAGACAGCAAAATCCGTAGGCCTAAAAGGGTATGACCTGACTAACTGTGTCCAGTAACCAAACTTTACCAATATATGCACTGTATTTTATATTAACGATGATTTATTCTTTTCAAAGGTGTTGAAGCCTCCAAAAAACTGGCTCAGATTGATCTGACCCGGATGGATAAATACAAGAGTATAATCACGAAAGTTGGCAAAGCAAAGAAAAATGGATCCGGCTGCTGATCGCAGGGATCATATGCAGAGAGTCCAGAGCCGGAGCCGCTCTGAAGGATGGGTGGAGTGACTCGATGGCAATGGCTTTGGTCTCATGCAGGTTGGTTAGAATAATAGATCTAGTCTATTTGATCTTAATATGAGGGATAAACGTGTGAATGGATGAGATGGGTGTTTAAAACTAAATCTGAAAATAAAATGGAAATTCTAATCAGATGAGAATACATGCATAACTTTAAGAAAGCATTAAGTGTTATATATTATTTTGCATAAAGGAACCAAAAAACAATGAGCATTCTTTGTTTTGTTTTTGTAGACAGTTGGGAAGGATAAGGAAATAACACAATATCAACCGCATGAATTTAACATGTCAAAGCATGTAGTTTTTCAGGCCATAGCATCAGTCGGTTGGTCTGGGAACGCCCTGGGAACGCCCCGTCACGTGATGTGAATTTAGCCCGTGGGGAAAACATTGCCTTGGCGCTCGTTGAAATACATACGACAATCATGCCTTGAAGAGTTGTTGTGTCGTTTTCTGTGCCACCAATAAACTAACAAATTATAAATTGAAGTTCTAGCATCCTTTCTTACATACATACAGAACCGGATAGCAGGATAAAATGGCAAAATTAATCATAATTTATTAGATTACTGTGTGAGTCAGATTCCTGTGTGGTATAGTAGTGGGTGTTCAACTCGGTATTAGACAGTGGGACAGATTTGTCTGACGTGTGACATCCCTTACGAAGAACTATAGTAATCCTACTGACTATTATTAGTATTCTATAGTAGCCTAGTGTATAATACTTCTGTGATGTTCTTTAATACCTCTACTTTCTAGGCTATGTACAAAATACTATAGTATTCCTATAGGATTAACGTTACTATAGATTGTTTTGTCCTGAAAATACTACAAGATTCCTTTAGTTGTTTTTCATAAGGGATGTCTCACTCATTAGCGCGATCAGCTGAAGGTTATTAGACTGCAGTCTGTGAGAATTCGTAGTAACGTTAACTGGCAGCAAAGTCCCTCTGCAACTTTGTAGCTACTACTACTGATCACCGTTTTACAAAAGGTCAAAAGGATTAATAGTTTGGAGTGAAGCATACGTACAATTGGTAAGTGACAAGGTTTTATGGACTTATAGTAACTCATACGCAAGTTGATTGAGTTATAGGCTTATGATTATACGCAAATGACTCGCAATATGACATTTTTGTAATTCAAATACATACGATGGTTGCCTGCTTTCCCCACGCCGACCACGCTCTCAACTATGGACGGCGTTGCCGACTGCAATGTATGCCTCCACCTAATGAGCAAATCCAAAGACTTGTGTTACATAAAAAGATGTTGGGTTGTTGTTATTTTTTATATATTTTTTATTTTTTTCAATTATTGTGTAAACCTGATTTTTCCCAACTTCCCCATTCAAAGCAACAATTCCCCTGCTGTGCTTCCTTAATTTGCCACATGTTGACCCAATTTGTTAATCTGTAACATATTTAAATGTTATTCTCTTTATTATTGATGCTTTTGTTCCTTTTTTTTTTTTTTTTTTTTTCAGGTTGATAAACGCTACCACACTCCAGTAGGTGCATGGGACAGTGAGGAACATGTCACACAAGGAACTGAGATTCTCATTGGCTACATTAAAGAAATTAAAGCAAAGTTTCCCCAGTGGACCCAAGAGCAATGCTTTAAAGGTAGGGTTAGGATACACTAGTATCTCAGAGTATCCATAAATTAACTCTAATTAAAACTTAGAAATAGTGGATAAGAACACAAGAACACATCTTTTTTTCAGTTTTTAAGATCTTTATTGATTTATTAATTAATTGGATTGTTGAATATATCTGTAAAATGTACATTTAGAAGATTTCACAAAGCCTTTAGAAGTAATGTTAACTTTGCAGAGTATAAATGTTAATAGTATGTGATTGCCTTGATTTGAAGTGAGTGTTCCATGTGTAATGTATAATATCTGTTCCAGGGGGAATATCAGCCTACAACGCAGGTGTGAAGAACGTCCGTACATACGAGCGCATGGACGTTGGCACCACAGGAGATGATTACTCCAATGATGTTGTGGCCCGAGCCCAGTGGTTCAAAAGCAAGGGTTACTAATGAACAGCAGTTATAATATTTTTTTAAATTGTTAATTCTGATCATTGTTCACTGTTCTGTACTTAATAAGGGTGAAGACGCTTTTATTTCTGGAATTAAATAAAACTCAATTATTCATTTGATCATGTGTCTTCATGTTAAATAAATTTAATTCCTTCCCTGTAAAGCACAAATGTCTGAGAAGGGAACGAGACATCTAACGTTGACCTGATGTGGAAAGCCTGTTTGTGTCACAGTCTGCGTCTGCACCGTCCTGTCTGCATCTCCTGCACTACACTTCCCATGATCCTCTTGTTTCCACACCTGATCTCACTCCCTCATCAGCCTCCCGTTCAGCGTCCCAATCTCATCTGTGTCACCTGTCCTCACCTCATTAGTGTTCATTTGTGCTTGTATTTAGTTTGGTTCTGTTAATTCAGTCTTCGTCGGTCAATGTGTTATGTTAGCCTGTGTTGCGCCTGAATCCTGTCTTCTTGCCCGTATTTATAATTAAAGTTATCTTCGTTCCTGATCTGGTCTCCATTGGTTCTTCCGCCTGCAGCACACCATTACAGTTTGCTTGTTTTCATAGATTTTATATTATTGAGTATAATATAGTATGTTGACATGCTTTAATGTAAAAAAAACCTGTAGGTTCTGTAAAAGACAAAGCTTTCTACAAAGCCCTTCTTTCCGGAAAGTGTGGTGTGCTCTGATTGGCCAGCTGATTGGCGATTTGTGTGAGAATTGGTGATAGGGCTGACAGTATGTGGCCCGAATGAAGCAGTTAAAAGGAAAAGGAAATAGGAAATCGAGTGTGGGTACTCCTCCGGGAGAAATCGTTCCTTTGGCTGTGGCTTGGATTCGACTGGGATCTTTGGATAGGGCTGTGAGGATTTGGCTGGATTAAGGGTGCAACGGTGATTGTTTGAATACAAGCTGAGTCATCATTGAAATCCTGATATCTTCTTCTGAGTGTGAGAGTATTGAAGACGCTGTTTCCCGTGCTGTGAGAAGCTACTCTGCACCCAGTGTTTGCTCTAACAAAATCTCAGTGTTGAATGTGCATGTCCTGCTCCAGCTACAAGCCCCCATTTCCACACTGAAGAGAAGTGTGCCTACACCTGTATAATTTGTTCTGTCTATTTAAATAGAAGATTCTTCCACTTACTGCCTTCTTGTGTGATGCCTGCTTGAAGGAGGGACACACCTTAGCCTCAGCGCTGTCTGCTGGAATCTGTTTTTAGAGATATTCCGCGAATGGATCAAGTCAAGCAGTATCAGAGCAGCATCAATCGAGCAGTCGTCGGGTCTTGCCTGGCTGAGTCACAGGGGAACGCCTGAGCACCGGAGAAGCTGGCTGTGCCACTGTGCTCTGGAAATTCCAGCTCGGAGTAAGGCTGTGGTCTGGGCCAGGCTGCCTTCTCAGCCTCCATCGCTCAGAGGAGTGGGTCTTGGTGGAACCCCATTCAGATTGTTTCAAGGTGGAGGTCGCCCGCAGGACAAGCATTCGCGACGAGAGGCTGGGTCTTCCGTAAAGGTCAGGGAAGCATCGAACCTTTCCCGGTCCACTTATATTGTCATCAGCATTTGGCCTGAGTCTACCTCTGTGAAGGCACAGCAAGTTCTAAGAAACTGAGGAGAAGTCACTTCAAGCCGGGTGAGTCCGACAGTAGTGGAAGTGGCCCTGGGCACAGACTTTTCGTACCAGTATGTAGAGGAGCCCATCTTGAGGGTAGAGTCACTGTGGGGAGAAGGTCTGAAGATAGAGTGTCAGACCAAACAGCTTCAAGGCTTCTCTGTTGAGATGGCAGCACTTGTTTTCCACCCACGACGAAGACTATGGTCGCACCGATGCAGTCAAACATCAGATCCCAACTGGGACGATGCCGCACCCAGTAGAGAAGTGCCACCGGCCTGTACCCCCTACCCTTGTACTCTCGAGGTCCGCACCCTTCTGGTGGGGATGCTGGATAAAGGGAATCATCCATGAGAGCAGTTGTCCCTGGGCCGCGCCCATTGTCTTAGTATGGAAGAAGACCGGCTCATGGTGTCACATGTCTGTCCTGTCCTTGTTGTGCACATGAGTTTATGTTGAGCCATGTGCTCTTGTCGTTGTTCGAATCCCTCCCCCTTGTTATCTGATCATTGGTTTATTTGTTCCACCTGTTATCCTCGTCACCCTCCTTGTTTGCCTGCCTATTTAGTCTTCCTGTGTATGCTGTCCTGTGCTCGTTCGTTGTTAATGTTATGGTTATGTTGTGTGTAGTTCTGTGCCTGCCTTGCAACGTCATGTCCTTGGATTTAGTTTTGAGACCTGGATTTCTTTTGTTTGGTTTGTTTGATTTATGTTTCACTTAATTAAAAGCTTCACCTTTACTCTGCATTTGAGTCCTCACTCCACTCTACACAACCCGCACCGTGACAGAACGAACCAGCCTAAGAATGAGGACTCAGCGGAAAACGGCATACCCAGTCACCAGGCCCTTCGAGTTACCTGCCCTCAACATGAACGGGTTATGAAATTCAACGCGTTGGTTCTCTCCATCAGGATGGTATGAATATCCAGACTTTGCCCTGAAGATTCAGCTTAGCGGCTGAGGGGACTGAGACTAGGGGAAGATGGCCCTCAAGGACCTGTTTAATTTTGCACTTGACAAACCACTCAGTGCAGTGGAGATGGGGTACTGAAAGAGTTTGACTTCTGGGGTTTCATCAATGCTCTCTGATCCTGAGAGGAAACTTCCATAGTGGCCAGTCATTGTATTCCCAGAGGCGGGGTTGCCGGCACTGTTCTTGAATCTGATCAGCGCAGGAGGAAGAAGAAGGTTCCCGTCACGTCTGAGGATGCAGAGACTGTTCCCGTCACGTCTGAGGATGCAGAGACTGTTCCCGTCACGTCTGAGGATGCAGAGACTGTTCCCGTCACGTCTGAGGATGCAGAGACTGTTCCCGTCACGCCTGAGGATGCAGAGACTGTCCCCGCCACGTCTCGAGATGCAGAGACTGTTCCCGTCACGTCTGAGGATGCAGAGACTGTTCCCGTCACGTCTAGGATGCAGAGACTGTCCCCGTCACGTCTGAGGATGCAGAGACTGTTCCGTCACGTCTGAGGATGCAGAGACTGTTCCCGTCACGCTGAGGATGCAGAGCTGTTCCGTCACTGTCTGATGATGCTGAGACTGTTCCCGTCCACGTCTGAGGATGCACAGACTGTTCCCGTCACGCTCAGAAGATGTAGACTGTTCCCGTCACGCTATGGGGATGCAGAGACCGTTCCCGTCACGTCTGAGGATGCAGAGACCGTTCCCGTCACGTCTGAAGATGCAGAGACCGCCCCCGTCACGTCTGAGGATTCAGAGACTGATCCCGTCACGTCTGAAGATGCAGAGACCGTTCCCGTCACGTCTGAGGATCCAGAGACTGTTCAGGTCACGTCTATGATTCAGAGAATGTTCCCGTCACGTCTGTTTCAGAGATCGTTCAGGTCAAGTCTGCAGGATTCAGAGACTGTTTCGGTCAGGTCTGCTGATACAGAGACTGTCTCTTGGGTCGTCCAGAGAGGTTTCTGCTCCATCTTGGTCGTCTGCACAGCCTGCTTCGCCCGGGTCGTCGATGCAATCTGCTCCGCGCCTTGGTCGTCTGCACAGCCTGCTTCGCCCGGGTCGTCTGTGCAATCTGCTCCACCTCGGTCGTCTGCACAGCCTGCTTCGCCCGGGTCGTCTGCTGGATCTGCTCCACCTTGGTCGTCTGCACAGCCTGCTTCGCCCGGGTCGTCTGTGCAATCTGCTCCACCTTGGTCGTCTGCACAGCCTGCTTCGCCCGGGTCGTCGATGCAATCTGCTCCACCTTGGTCGTCTGCACAGCCTGCTTCGCCTGGGTCGTCTGTGCAATCTGCTCGCGCCTTGGTCGTCTGCACAGCCTGCTTCGCCCGGGTCGTCTGTGCAATCTGCTCCACCTTGGTCGTCTGCACAACCGGGGCCACCATGGTCGTCTGCATGGCCTGCTTCGCCCTGGCCGCCTGCACGACCTGGTTCCGCCCTGGCCGCCTACACAGCCTGCTTCGCCCTGTAGGCCTGCACTACTTGGTTTAACCCTCCCTGGCCTACTTGGACTTTTTTGGACTGGTTTATGTTCCCTCCCTGTTTTAGTGTTTCTGATGTGGTTGTCTGGTCTATTTTGTTTTCTTGTGTGTTTTGGTTGTGTTTGTCCCTAGAGGGAGTAATGTCATGGTTCTGTCAATTCTGCTTTACTAGTTCTGTGTGGTGCCATTTCCTGTCTGTCTCATGTTTGTTATTCTAGTTTCATGTGAGCACATAGCTCCTGATTATTCCTGTGCTATGTGCTTTGTCTAATTGTTAGCTCCTCCCTTCTCGTTATCTGTTTAGTAATTAACATTCCTCACCTGTTGTCTCGTTATGGTCCTTTGTGTGTTTCCTTTATAGCCTCCTCTGTAGTTTCAGTCCAGTGCTGGTTCGTTTGTCTAAGTTCCTGGTTCTTGTGCCTAGTGTTTTTGCCTGGTTAGTATTTGTTCTGGTTTTTCCCCCACGTGGGAGTTTTGTTTGTACTTTGTATTTTGTTTGTTTTGGTTAATTCAAAGTCTTACCTTAGTTTTCCTGCAATTGAGTCCTCGTTTATGTTTCCTGATTATTCCGTGACACATGGTGGTTCTGTGTGGACTACCAGAAGTTAAATCTGGTGACTAAAAGAGATGCTTTCCCATTGCCCCGAGTGGAGGACTCCCTAACGAGCCTGACACAAGCGGCCTGGTATTCTACTCTCGATTTGGCCAGTGGGTATTGGCAGGTGGGAGATGGATGAGCGGGACAGGGAAAAGACTGCGTTCACTACCCCCTTTTGGGCTCTATGAGCTGGGACCGGCTGCCGTTCGTCCTGTGCAATGCTCCAGCCACATTCCAACGGTTCGATGCAGTGTTACTTGGGTGGCCAGTTGATGGGAGTCCACCCTAGTATAATACGGGTTGAGGCTCCAGCCAGATAAATGCCAGCTCTTCCGGAAAGAGGTGAAGTTCTTGGGTCATATCGTGAGTGCTGCAGGGATTTCGGTCTGACCCAGAGAAGGTATCGGTCATCCAGGGTGTGGCCGTGCCCAAGACCGTATGCCAGGTCAAGATCCTCCTGGGCTTTGTAGGATACTACAGGCGGTTCATAAAAGGCTTCTCCCACATTGCCAAGCCCATAAACCAGTTGTTAGGGGGCACTGGATGATCCCGGGGCTGGGGGTCTCCACCAGTCCAGTGGGATTCAGCATCCGGGACTGCCTTCGAACAGCTCAAGCAGGAATTACTGCAAGCCCCGATTCTAGCCTACGGCGACTTCACTCAACCCTTCATCTTATACACTGATGCCAGCAATATGGGTCTGGGAGCTGTACTAGCTCAGAAGCAGCAGGGCAAAGAGAGAGTCATCGCGTATGCCAGTCGAAGCTTACATCCGGCTGAGAAAAACAATGCAAACTACAGTTTCTTTTAGCTTGAATTGCTGGCAATGAAATGGGCGATGAGTGGGAAGTTTAAGGATTATCTGTGGGGAGCAAAGGTACTCGTTGTGAGTGACAATAATCCCCTGGTGCATCTACAGACTGCCAAGCTGGAGGTGTTTGAGCAGAGGTGGGTGGCACAGTTGACCAACTACAACTACCAGCTTCAGTATCGGCCAGGGAAAGAGCATACCAATGTACTGATGTACTGTCGAGACTTCCTGAAGCTCGATCCATGGGTCAAACATTAGCACTGAGTGAGGGGCGTGAGGAAGGACTGATGGTGGGCATTGTGGAGGCACCAGTTTTGGGATGGGACCCACAGCATTGGAGGACAAAGACCTGAAGCTGGTACGAACTTGGCTGAGTGGAGGAACTTGGTCCGAAGGCGAGGAACGCCTGGCCCAGACATGGGTGGTGCGGGGGCTGCTGGGAAAGAAAGAGAGGCTCTTCCTAAAAGAAGGGGTGATTTGTAGTTCCCTCCAGGACCCGAGCTCGGGGCGATGAGGTCTGCCAAGTAGTAGTCCCTGAAGGGCAATGTCATTCCCTGTTGCAGGCGTATCATTCCAAACTGGGACATCAAGGGCAAGAAAGAATGTTGTCTCTGCTGCAGCGGTACTTCTACTGCCTGGTATGGAGGGAACCATGAGGACTTACCTTCAAGGGTGCCCACTCTGCATGTTCTTTAAGGCGATGAAGGAGGTACAGGCCCCATTGGTGCCGATCCAGGCTAAGGCCCGACTGCACATCGTAGCCATGGACTATCTGACGCTGGGACGACCGATGGATCGGATAAAGATCATCCTTGTAGTAACCTACCTGTTCACGAAGTACGCCTGGGCCATTCCGACTCTGGATCAGACTGCCACTACCACCGCTAACGCCTTGTAGAAGTATGTTATTCAGCCATTCGGGTGTCCCGCAAAACTCCCACGCCGATCAAGGGCCCAACTTCGAGTCTCGGGTGATCCACAAACTGTGCTGACTGTACGGATGTAAGAAGACCCACACCACCCCATATCACCCCCAAGGGAACTGGGGGTGTGAAAGGCTGAATCAGACACTGCTGAATCTCCTGGGGACCCTGGAAGGAGAGCAGCAGTGCCACTGGGTGGACAAACTTCCGATGCTGGTTCAGGCGTCAACAGCGTGCATAGCACCACCGTATATGCCCCAACCTACCTGATGTTCAGGAGACATGTGAGATTGCCTATCGATCTGCTATTGGGAGACACTCCAGCAGAAGAGAGGTGTGCTTGTCCTGTATAACTTGTTCTGTCTATTCAAATAGAAGATTCTTCTGCTACTGCCTTCTTGTGTGATGCCTGCCTGAAGGAGTGACGCACCCTAGCCTCAGCGCTGTCTGCTTAAGAGCATCTCAATCGCAGCTGTAAGCCCGATTCTCCATCTTGAAGAGAGTATGCCTGCACTTGTATAATTTGTTCTGTCTATTTAAATAGATTATTCTTCCACTACTGACTTCTTGTGTGATGCCTGCTTGAAGGAGAGACACACCTTAGCCTCAGCGCTGTCTGTTGGAATCTGTTTTTAATTCCCTTTTATTCAATAAAGATTGTTAATTTTAAGTTCCACTTGTCTGTCTGGTCTCTGGCACGACTCCTCAAGGTGGTCCTGGGTTTGAGGGGTGGGTGCAGACTGGCTTACCCTCAGGTGGAGCACTTTTAGATAATCAAACAATATTGCACAGGAGGAGATCATTTGGATAATAAACTCATTCAGCATGATTGGAGTTATACAGCCGACACACCTCTGTCCCACGACAGTTGTCCAGTATCCCTCCACCAGATTTAGGTTTATGCTAAATTCTGAGCTTGGATCCCTCCCTTTAGACCGCTTGCCAAATATGCATCCTCTATGTCTCTGGCTAATGGGGCCCATAATTAAAAATGACAACAATTTGTTTAATTGTACATACTTTTAATCTGGTACAAAAAAAAAATTAAAAAAAAAAAATTTCACACAGCCTTTATTTCACTTTAATTAAATTTCACTTTACTTCTCTTCCCTGATTTAACTAATATACTTCAAGTATGTTCTTAGGTAAGTCTCCACCTAAGAAATTACACTTATGATTCATTGGCTTCGGTGTGCTGTAAAAATAAATTCACAAAATTTTGTAACCTTGCATTTCTCCTCACCTTAGTTGAAAATAAAAACAGGGTACACAGATATGTACCCTGTCATTTTTAAAAAGCGCAAATGTGTAATGAATGAGGTCCACTGGAGGCAAGCTGGTTGAGAAGCCAAATGCAACTTTACTTCAAACATATAACAAACATAAAACAAGGGCATGGCATGGCATGGCATGAAACTCAAAACTCAGAACAAGAACCTGGACAAGAAACATCAATACTAGACAAAGACACAGGGCAAACATGAGGGCTTAAATACACAGACTAGGACTACCTGTGAAAAATGATCAGACGATTAACAAAAGATAAGACATATGGCAGGATCACACAACCATGACAGACAAGAACCAGGAACAAGAGCCCAACTAAAACAAACACACATCTCCATAATGGTGACTTTAAATTCCAGTTTTCTCCTTCAGTAATTCTTCTTGTTAACATCAGGTGTCATTCCTATAGGTAGACGTGATCAGCTGCTTGTCAGCTGATGCGAGCTTGACTAAACGTGACCTGTTAGAACTAACCCTATGCTTAATATTAACACCGTCTCAATCTGACCCAATTTGTCCCACTTTATATTAAGTGGTATCAATATAATACCTGTGAACATGGTTACTAGATACTATATGTACTTAGTTTGTAATAAGTGTAAATACACATAGGAACATAATATTTACTGCTGTAATATATGTGTAACTGCATGGTAACAACCCACAGAAAGGTATGCATAAGTACAAATGTGTAACTGGACATTGGTAACAACACTTTTTCCTTTCTGTAAGTATACATGTGTAACAGGTATTATGTAACATTTGTAACAACAATATGTATTCACATAAGTCGTTCCACTTCCACACGCAGTCTTCAATACTGTAGTTACCAGTTTGGAATACTCTGAAACTCTAAATTCATGATGATTCCTATGTGTATACCATGTATTTACTGTGTGACTGGCAGGACTAATGTTGAATTACAGCTAAGGTTTCCCCTTGTGGTACCAGTGTATTACATGGTAACTCCTCAGGAAATCTGCACTTGATACAATGTGTTAAACTGTCATAACTTACTGTATTATATGCAAAACCCAAACCTCTGTGCAACACTGTTTTAAACATCATACTAAGAGGACCTTGGCCTGCAGGAAAGGTACTTCCATATTATAAAATCTGATAAATGTGGATGGCGCTGACGAATGGGCTGCTGCCCAAATATCTTGGATTGGCACACCACTGGATCAAGCCCACGAAGAGGCCTTGCTTCTTGAGGAATGGGTTTTCAGCGCCTATGGGACAAACCTGGCAGAGGAGAGCGTAGCGGAAGCGCTCCTGTGAGCTGAGTCAGACATGCTCCATGACTTCTGCAAGTTCGTCGTGAACTTCAGGGAAGAAGGGCACTGTTTTTTGGGGAGGGGGGCTGGCTGGCGCCCTTGCAGAAACCATCCATCCAGCCGACTTCTGGGCGGCTCCTCGGCGAGGCCCAATCGATGCCGAGGTCTGAAAGGCCGCTGTGAGGATGAGCAGCATTGCGGCATCCAAATTAGTACTGGTCACGTTAGCTGTAATGCTAACACAGGACTGTGAGAGGGCGGGAGCTACATAGGCTACACATTTAGGCAGTGTGTAGCCTAAAACAGATTGGTGTGCTTATTTAAATTTCTGAAAAAACAATCACATCAAGAAGAGGTGGATTCTTTTTGTGAAGAGCCACCTTGATGGAGAGCTAAGGATCACCGCCAAAACCCACCTCTGTAGTGATCATTTAACACGGGATAGTTTTACAAACTTTCGTCAGAGACAACTGGGAATTCACTGATAATCCGCTGTGAATGGGGCCCGAACCGACTTCCCATCTCCCGTCTAGGCCTTTATCCCATCCCGAAAGTAGTATTAAGTAATATCAACGTCGGTAGCTTTTTTGACAAGCATTTTTCGGGGTGGGCCCGGCCTCTATGGCCCGCACAAAGTGACAGGTGTGAGTATGGCAATATTTGATTACTCATCTATTACAGTGTAATCAAGTAGGCTGTGTATTTGTTTCATGTTCTGCTGTATTTAAAGGCAACATTGTGTTGATATTTGGGGGAAGCCAGTAGTTTTAATGCCATTTATGTTGTAATGAGTGTGATTGTGATAAGAAAGAAGCATTGTGACAAGCAAAGAAGCACCTTTATTTGTTTGTTACAGACCACACACATGCTGACACACTTCTAAGAACATTAAAGCATAAGACGATACCACCCAACGCCTCACTCAGTGAGGGCCAGAGAAAATCAAAAAGAGTCAGCAGATATGCCAACACATTCTCACCCCAACTCGTCACCTTTGACCAAGCTTCAATATCTGACGCTTTGGGGCGCCCTTTGGCATCAGTTCATGACGCAATCCTACAGCGTCATCTAACTGACGCTTTCCTTTAGCGTTTAATGACGCGGTCATTAAACGCTTTCCTTATGAACGCGGTTAGGTTTAGGTCTGGGGTAGGGTGAGGGTTACACGTAATCCTAGGGCGTCATGGACTGACGCTAGAGGGCGCCCCAAAGCGTCAGATATTGAAGCTTGGTCAAATGTCAAATGTCAGTTAGGTGACGCCTTGGGGTGAGAATGCCTTGGATATGCTTATTGTTAAAGAACAGTAGTGTTTTTATTTAACCATCTCTTTTTGACAGAAACAGATTTAGCTTCAATGACAGGAGAGTTCAATATATCAAAGAAAATACAGAAATTATCAGACAGTGCTAAATCCTTAACTATTGATGACATATTTAGACCCTTTACTGATAGGTAAATCTTGATACATCACCACCTCTCCTACCCACTCTGCAGACACTCATAAAAGTAAAGTTAGAAGATGTTTCATTGAGGACTGTTGCACTGCAGCTGTCTTCTAGCCTTCCTTTAGAAACAAAATCTACTAGTTCTGAAACATGTCCTGATCAAGATCGGTAGACATTATGGTATTGGTGGGATAATTAGCCTATTGTGTCTAATGTATCAACTTCTGAAGATCCAAATTAAAGGTCATACTTTTCATGTTTTCTTCATTTTGTTTCTTATTTCAAGAATAAGTATCGCTATCCTCACCAACACATCTTTTAGCTGTTATTTTTATTGTTATTAATATGTGTACATGACCTTCTTTCAAACATTTTGTACCTCAAAAGAATCCCTATACTCTCACTGTCTAATTTTGTGTTGTGTTGTGGAGAGCACCAAGCCTTGCAAAATCTGTTCCAACATTGTCTTGTCCCACACTCTGTTCTTCTTCTGTTCGTCTCCAGCATGATAGCAGACTTGGGCAGCACTCACATTTTCCACTAATGCAGCAGTCATAGACACCCACAACAATGATCACCAAGGCACTGAAGACAGCGATCAAGACATAAGCTGAAAACTGGGGAAATAAATGAAGAGATTCAGATGCAAAAGCCTCTAAATGCCATTTGAAATTTTATTCTAAAATGATCATTTTTATCAAGCTTGTATATTTAAGTTCAGTAATTTCACTTAAATGGCAATGAAGATTACCTATTAATTGTCATTTCAGTGAAATTACTGAACTTAAATATACAAGCTTGATAAAAAATGGTCATTTTAGAAGAAAATTTCAAATGGCATTTAGAGGCTTTTGCATCTGAACTCTTCAAATACATGTATTATAACATATGATAACCAATGTGATTGCAAACACATCAAGCAAGTATATTATGTTTTCCATATTAATATGTACTATGTATACTTACATTGTCCAACCCCCCACCTTAGTTTGTGTTTTCATATATATGACATGTTTATATACTAGGTAACTTTTTAATGTTGTGTTAGTTAACGCTAATTAATGGCATGCTAATTAAACTAATTACTGATAATTGCAGTTGCAGACGCGCAGTCAATATGGCGGACGGCTTATATGTAGCAACCCATAAAAACAACAGCTTATAATGCTTTTGTGATTACATATAGCTATGGTTGTAATTAGCTGACAATCTCTAATAGTAAGCAAACCACAAATATTCATTTTGTACATTCGTGATGGACCACATTTATTAATTATCCTTTGCTGCATGCAGATTTGTCACCAGAAATAACCAAGAAATAAAGGCTGTGGAGGTTGACATGACAACTCCCATGATTCTACGCTCCATTCACTGTGTCAACAAGCTAATAGGCAACAGGCAAATAAGCGGTGAATCTTGATATCGTGCCTTTAAATAACCACATTTTCTTCTTCTTTTTTTTTTTTTGCCTTTTTGTATTTTGTTTTCTTCTTCTTTCTGTGAACTTAACCCGGTTAGTTTTAGGCACAAGAAAAGTGTTTTGTCGAGAATGTTTTGAAGAATTGTATATAGTGAACTTGTCATTTCCATTCTGACATTAGAGATAGAACTATAATATTAATAATAATATTACATGTAGGCCTATATATACAGTATATATATATATATATATATATATATATATATATATATATATATACTGTATATATTTATAAAATAGTTAATTCCAATCCTTGATTCTGATTGGTCAATAGCTGTGCTTTATTCATGATAAAACATGGCTATGACCCTACGGTTCTATGGTTCAATGGTCAGGGTCTATATTTTTTTCTAGCGGAAGGAAGGCTTTTAGTGATTTTACTTCATGAAAGTTGCACTAATAAAAATAATATTTCTTATTTTTTTACTTTACTTTAACATTTTTATTGTGGTAACCATTTCATAAAAGCAATAAGGTTCTCGAGGAAAGTGCTGTGATCGTCAATAAGTAACAGCTGAAGGGGTAGCAGGCACTCCGCTTCCACGTCATGCCTAACAATGCCCTTCAGCCGTAACTTATTCACGATACAGCAAAGGCTCTCGTACCTTATTGATTACATATATATATATATATATATATATATATATATATATATGGGGAGAGCGGGGCACAACCTAACGCTTTTTGGTTTTGGCTCAATTAATTAAAAAATAATTAGGTTAGATTCATTTTTTTTACACAAGCAACATACACGTCTCTGCTACAAATGACCACTTAAAGTTTTTTTTTCTAGGACCTACCATTTTCGTACAGTTGCACTGAAAGTGACAGAAGTGCAAATGTTACAACTTTACCCCATATGCGGGGTTAATTGTAACAGATAGATGGGTTAGTTGTAACACTTGTGTGTAACACACATAATTCAGTACTATTTTATTTGTATAGTTTGATTTTGTTTGTGCATCTGTATAGACAGATATCCATACATCCATCCCTCATCCAATCATCCTTCTATTGTGGATCAATATCATGGATAGAGACATAGAAAAGGGCTGCAGTTTTGCAATAAATAATAATAAATAAAATTATAAAATATTGTAATCGCGATTAAATTAGATTTGTGTGTTGCAGCTGCATGTACAATCATTATTATTAATAATAATAACAGTAATAATAATACAAATGAGCTTAAAATAAACAATTAAAGGGTTTATTGCATTAAAAGCAGGCCATATTTTTAATAAATAAACAAGTTATCTTTCATAGTAAACTAAATTTTAAACATTTTAAATTCCAAATGTTGTTTGTAAAAGTCTAACAAAGTTAAATGTATAAATAAAAACTCAATCCTGAAAAGTTGTGTGGCTCCGTTTTCATTTCTGATTATCATTGTACACTTGGCGGCTTAGTTGTGCGACAACTAACCCCGCTGTGTATTACATATTTTAACCCTGGCTAACAGGAGTTGCTGACATGTTTCAAAATGGTGCTATGTTTGAGCCAACAAGACAGTGATTTAAGGCAATATAAATTTAGATTTGAAACGTATACCTACACCCCTCAGAACCGAAAAAAATCTATGATAAAAAAATTGACTTGCATGGTGTGTCAAAACACTCTTTGTCCAGTATCTTCCTAATCAAAAATATAATCATGAAATTGATCCTGACTTACTATGTAAAAGGTCTGTGTTACATTTAACCCGATTTAGGTTGTGCCCCGTGCTCCCCTACTTAATTACTTCAATTATGATCCTATAATTATGTCAGGGAACATTCATTGAGGAAAGTAAAATATATTTACCTGAGATTGATGAATATATTTGCGAGTTAAATCTCGTAGCTTTGTCTCATTTTGTGTCTTTTCAGGTTTGCACCAAGACCTGTTGAGCTCATTATCAAACTCATACATCCCCTTCCAGTCAGTCATGGCACAAGCAACATAATCACCTTGAAGTAACAAGATGAAGATCCACACAATAGGTGGAATCAGAGCAAGATGCAAAAGCTTTAGGACAGTTCTGCTGAGTATCATCACTTGCTCCTCCACAACAACGACTGCATTCATTTTTAAAAGGCCTTAAAAACGAGGAACATTAAAGTGAATGTAAAAAGAGCAGGTCCAATGAAGATGAATGTAGTTAGAGGTGCATTCACATCAACTATGCATGGGCATACAAAAAAATCTATTTCAATTATCTTCTCCACTCACGATTAACAAAAGACTCATTGGAAAAGACATGAAAGCAGGAGTTGCTTTCAGAAATATATTTAGTTTCCTTAAAAAATCTTGTGGTGATGGCATCTTCTGAGAGAGAGCGTGCAGGCCAGATTCCCTTCAATGAAAAATGTATTATTTACATCATGAAATATGAACGTATTGCTTCTAATAAATATAAAGATGAATAAGTTTCTATGGACAAACAGAAAAAGGGTGGTTACCCTTTTTGACACAGAATTGTTCCTTTTGATAAAGCAAACATACACTCATTGAGTACTTTATTGCAAGCATTATATTTAATTTATAATGTTCATTGTAATTATACATAATTCCTGCACCAATGTAGCATTAGGGCCGGAATCACTAGTTACATGTAAATGGATAGTTTCCCTACAAATGAAAATTTTGTTATAATGTACTCAATCTCATTTCAGTTAGTATTACTTCTGTGGAAAACTGAACGAGATATTTTGTCATCACAATTAAAGTCAATGGGTGTCCATATTGTTTCAGACCCCATTGACTTTCTCTACATAACAACATCCTTCAAAATATCTTTGTTCGATGTATAGCAGAAGACATCTATTGACTTATTGATATATATATACAGTCAATGAATAATGGATTTTCGTAACATTTGTCCAGCACATTAATATATAAGCAGAGTAAAATAATACAATTCTAATTAAATGTTCTAGTTTTTAAAAATGTAACTTTTTACTTCCAGTTGCACAGGTGATAATGGTGCTGCGTGGTGTATGAGTTGTTTTCTCTTTGCTCTGCTCTTTATCCAATTTTAGTTTCAGTTTTCATGTGGGACTGCTTGCCACTGCTCAGCTCTGCTCATTTAAATATTGTCCATTGGAAAACCTAAACAAATTGAGACTATGGCAGACTTCCACTCTCAAATAAATGCTTAATAATTTATTCCATCATGGACAGTGGTTCTACACTGCTGAATTAAGTTACTCTGGACATGTATAATTTTAGTTCACAGGTCTGATGTGTTCACTCTGGCGTTGTCACAGGATAATCAGGAAACATAAGCGAGGATTCAATTGCAGGAAAACAAAGGCAAGATTTTAATTAACTAAACAAACCAGAACTGAACTGGAAACACAAAGGAGGCTAAAGAAAAAAAACACAGGTGGTAACGAGACAACAGGTGACGTTAATACTAAAAGATAACGAGATATTTTAAATTACTATGTAATCTGAGCTTCACATTCATATGGTAAATTGTGGGATTGACAGCAGGTCAGAGAAACTGATGTTTCAGGTTACACAAGACAATGCACAAGAGCTTTCCAACAGATTCACCACAGGCCTGATGTTGGATTGATTCTGTGACTTTTCATACGAAAACGTAAAGAGAGCAAATCACATTAACATTGTTCCACACAGTCAGGCTGAAAATGTTCTGCCTGAACTGTGTAACAGTATGGGTCTTACTTTTGCCCATGGAGTAAATTGATTCGAATCAGCAAGCGGTGCTCAAGTGGTTGTAGTATTCTGAGCCGAAGCAAAGGGGCAGACAAAACTGATTTTAGACCAAAAGTAATTTAGCCTGTAAGGCAGGAATCTCTTGGTTATAAAACCTTACAAATGTAGACGAGCCATACAGATATCCTGCAAGGTAATCCCATTAGACCAAGCCAATGACGAGGCCATGCCTCTTGTGGAGTGCGCTCTGACACCTAATGGACACTTCATGCCTTTAGACATGCATGCCAGCGCTATGGCGTTAACCATCCATCTGGATAGGCTCTGTTTCGATGCGGCTAGTCCCTTAGCACGTCTGCTGAACGAAGTCGAAGAGCTGCTCAGTTGTCTGAAAACAGACGAGCGAGACACAGAAGCTCTTAATGCCCTGACTGGGCAAAGGAACGTTGCATCATTTTCTTTGTTGTAAACCGGCAGGGCAGACAGGGAAATAACCTGAGCGGTGTGTTGAGGGATTTAGGCATGTACTCGTGTCTTGGTTTGAGTATGATTTTAGAGTCATTTGGCCCAAATTCCATACACTTACTTACTGAGAGTGCTTGTAAATCCCCCATGCGCTTCACTGAAGCAAGAACCATAAGAAACACTGGCTTGAATGACTGATGTTTCATGTCCTGACAAGTGTATTGGCTCGAAGTGGGGCACCTTTCATGGCTTTCAAACCGTGGAAAGGACCCACATGGGCCTCTTAGCTCCTTTAAGGAAGCGGATGACCAGATCTGTTCTTCCCTATTGACTGGCCAGTCGCATGTTTTGTAAACACTTTACTTGAAATAACTTGTGGATTTTTTTATTTTTTTTAATTAATGTGATTTTAAGAATGAACTATATATGAAGAGTTCAGATGCAAAAGCCTCAAAAATGCCATTTGAAATTTTCTTCTAAAATGATCATTTTTATCAAGCTTGTATATTTAAGTTCAGTAATTTCACTTAAATGGCAATGAAGATTACCTATTAATTGTCATTTAAGTGAAATTACTGAACTTAAATATACAAGCTTGATAAAAAATGGTCATTTTAGAAGAAAATTTCAAATGGCATTTAGAGGCTTTTGCATCTGAACTCTTCATATTTTCTAATAAGTTGGCGAACCCAAGCTACTCTTCTTTATATACGCATCTGTAAATTGCTAGACGCTATCAGGAAGCCACTTCCGCCTGCCAAAACAGCAAATCCCTCCGCGGACAACATGGACACAGCAACAACACCAGCCCCAAGGATAATAAAGTTTGGGTTTAGAGATTACGCATACACGGCAAGAAAAGAACGGCTGTGTGTAATATCTGCAGTGTCCAAGATTCATCTGCCACAACTTCAAATTTAATTCGTCACTTCAAGTTGCACAGCGAGAAGTTAGTGGTTTTGCTAGTTTCTTCAAAGGTAGCAAGTTTTTTTTTTTTACAGAAACTGGGTGATGACGTCATAAGAGGGAGCGCGGGCGGTAATGCACTCACTCTGCGCAAGCGGGTTGAGGGAGAATGAAACGAAGAAATATCTATGAATAAAACATTAAAACATTTTTATTCATCTGTTGCAGAAAAGCAATAAGTAAACAACTAAAACAAAATAGAAACGATTTACAGTCCAGAGTTTCTAGAGTATTTATAACATGTTTGCAGTTTTGAGAGATGTCTTGAACGCAATGGCCAATCAGAAGCATTTTTGATAGACTTCCCTCACCGACTCAAGAACATACTTTTTGTTTAGATGATTCTATTATAAGGTTTAGGAAATTAGATTTAAATTACTTATAATCTAGGCTAGTAATATAGACTATGTAAAATGTATTGAATTATTTTATGCTGGTAAAAATTGTTTACATTTCTTTGATTGATGCACATTTGAGACACCAATAAACCAAAAATAGTTTGGCAATAAAACTTACTTGGCAATAAATATCTTTCTGATTAGGTTTTACAAACTATATTTAATTTGTGGTATGAACAATTTAGAAGATTTATTTTTATTATTATTTTATTATTTATTTTAAAGGCAATTAAAAATATAAACATTTAGATTGTGAATGTTAATTCACAATTTTGTGAATAGCAAATGTATAGCTAAAACACATTAGTGAAATGTGAAGTAGGCCTACTGAATTGACAGGTTTGCTGTGTTCATCATTTTTATTTTTATTTTTATTTATTTATTTTATTTTTGTGGGGCTAAAACGGGGCTCGAATGACACACTGGAGCCACTGAGCCCCAAACAATATGACTATCAGTTTGCCGCAGTTAGAACCTTTCTTTTACGGTCTATGGTTACAACATAGCATGAAGTTACAAACTCATGTACAGTAGGTGGCGGTATGCACGCTAAGGTTGGTTGAAATCCGACAATAATCAAGAGAAGAAGATTGCCAAAGTTATGACTACTACAGCCCACAGTTTGCTAGCGAGCAAAGTCATCGACTGCCGTCGTTTAAGTAAGTATATGTTTCATGTTTGTGTAACGCAATATTATGTTTACATTGTTTTTATTTTATCTTTTTGAAATATGCTAAGTTAGTCATCTTTGTTCCTGCAGTATGCTGCCAGTCCTGTTGCTAGAGTGGCTAACGTTAGCACGTTTTAGCTAACACATGCTGTTTTTCCTTTGTTAGGACACACTGAGGTTAAGCAATGTTGCTAGTAACGTTACATGTAATAATGTTACAATTACAATGTAATAATTAGCTTCTTACAGTAGTTAGCCAAAGCTTTACATCTAGATAGACTATGTATAACAATATATTAATGTATATAGGAGGTTGTGTACATTATTTTGTTTGTCCGAAAAAGTATGCTGCTAGTTCAGTTCACAATGTAGCTTTAGTGGTTAATATTGGTTCTCTTTGATCACTGCAGCAAGCTTTATGGAAAAGAACGTGTGACATACAACATGCATGGATTGGTTTGGTGCACCTCCTCAGAGAAGAGGCCAAAAAGTATGGTGTCCTTGATAACATATCATGCTTCCCGTTTGAAAACTTCCTTGGCATGGGTGCCTTAATAAACAAGACAGTCATCGCTCAGTAATGTGCCCTTGGACTTCCCTGGTCCCCAAGTTTTCTGCTATGAAGGTATATTCTCGGCATATGTCTTCAGTGTTTTTTTTTGCAGATTAAGGCCGGAGACACTGGATGCGTGGCGTGAGCGTGGCGTTTCTGTAGCGTGTCAGCTGCGTGGCGGCTGCATCGCGTTTTCTGTGTCTTTGCACACCAGAAGCGTGTCTGACGCGGCGCTGCTGCTGCTGCTAGGTGACATAGAGAGACTGTCTACATTTGGATTAGCGTGTGTTGCTCTTGCCTTTATGACAACAATTTCAAGTCTGTTATCACGCATCTTCCAAAATCCGAAAAATATTGAAGTGGGCTGTCTGTTTATTTCAATAACTTTTTCAAATTTTGTGTAGCTTTAAAGAGCTTATTTAGCCTGATGGTGGACAGTTACTCAGAAGACACACTAGTATGTTGTTATTCTAGCCTATCGTATCTTTATATCATCCTGAGACCCAGAACTTTTTTTTTTTTCTTCATGTAATCACATTGTTATGAGCATAAGAAACAAATGGAAAAAAGAGAAAAATATATTTTTATGTTATGCTATGACCTCTGTAGTGGACACCAGCACTCGATTGTTAAAAAAAAATAAATGACATAATTATATATAGGCAAAATAATGGCAATATTTGAAAACTGATAATTATTAATATTATTTTTTGTTTAAATTACTTTGATATCTGAATGTATGTCAAAACCTAGACTTTCAAACATCAAAATGTAATTTATTCATATGTATTTGTGTACAAAATGACAAATAAACATTGTTTCCTATTGTTTTTTGCCTGGAAACGCTTCCAACACGCTTGCGTGTCGCATGAAAAATAGGCGTCGGTTCTATTTCTAGCATGCACGCGTTTTGAGCCGCGCGCGTGTCACGCGGGCAGTGTGCAAGCTCTAATCTGTTAACATGGGAGCCGAAATAAAAAGGGACACGCCACGCTTACGAGACGCTCACGCCACGCATCCAGTGTGTCTCCGGCCTTACAGAGACTCCAGAATGAAAAACAAACTCTGAGGGAAAGCAATGCACCAGCAGGTGAGAATATGCACTCTTTCTTAAATTTAACTTTTTTGTGTGTGATGTAGGTCTAAAATTACCATATGCCTTTCATTTTGTAGCTTCAGATGACAGCGCCTCACTTCAAGAGCAGGTGAAGCAAGTTGGGATAATGTTGAAGACGTTTGCTCACACTGGGCAATCAGGTACAACTTGCAAACAACTTAAGCATTGGTTGTTATAATCATCATAGTTTAGTAGTTGAGGGACTTGCACTGACTACTTTATTCTTTTATTCTGGGAACCCCTGTAGGTGCAGATCAGACCCCAATGCTGCAACGTCTTGGAGATTTTGGTGGTGATGTGCGTAGCATGGACAACAAAATGGACCCTATGCTGCAACATTTTGAGTGCCAATGTGTCTGTTGGAGAGTTATCCCTGCTAGGGGATCTGTTACTCCCCCAGACACCCAGGAAGATTTGGAGTTACTTGACATTGACAACAGTATGAGGCAGGATAAAGAGCTCCAGGAACAATTTGTAAGTGTTCTGATTTTGTTTATAATGCCATAGTAAAAAAAAAAGTTTTTTTTTCCTTTCTAAAAGTAAAATTAAGATTGTACACTGCATATGCTACAGTCTGAATCCACACCCTGTTACATTTTATATTTATGAGAAGCTTCAGATAAATAAAAATAAATTTGTTGCACTTTTTTTGTTGTATTTTTTTAGCTTCGGTTTTTGACAATCAAATGTGAGAGGGACCTAAAGACAACCGTGTGGCGAATGCTTCAGAGTATCTTCTCTAATCACCTTTCCATCAATATAACCTGGTCTGGTGTAGGGGATACAGCATGTTTTAAAGACATGTTCCTGAAGACCATTGTTCAAAGTAAGTTGGATATATTTTCTTTTTATATATTTAAGTAGATGTGTATGACTTTATGCCTTTCAAATGGAATGACAGATCGACCGACGACCCCAGGTTAACGTTACGCATCACCTGAAAGGAACATTTGACCGTGCAGGTGGAAAAAGGCGCCGCACCACTGAGAGGGACCCACAGCTGACCCCTTAAACCTAGGCTGACTACTGACACCCCAGCATCACTTGACAACTGGAACCCTTTTTTGACCTGCAGACAGTAACATCAAGACATCTAAAAAAGGCTTGTACAGTACTTAACTATTCCATTTAAATATAGCTTGTAAATTATACACCTAGATTATACATCTAATACTTGATTTCTGCACATTATCTGGTATCAAATATTCTTAACTTAACTGTTTTTCTATTGTTAAATATAGCTTGTAAATCCTTGTGCCACAGGTCAGCATTGCAGTTATAATGGTATATTCTCAAATTATTTGGTGTCCTTCACTTTCTTTGGTACCAAATATCCTTATTACTTGTGTTTACTGGTAATTCTTTTCATCCCAGAGCTGACCTCTTTATGTTATTAGCAAGTATTGTAAGTGTTATACAGTGTTATATATATATAGTGCTTTTTTTAACGACAAATGTATTGGAAAGCTGCCTGTATGTGTGTGTGTGTATTCTGTATGGTGGCAATTCCAAACAAAGTGTATATATTATCAAAAGCTTTATTGATAATAACAGAGATGTGCGAGATCGCGATGAACTGATGTCAGCTTTTTAGGAATTATTAAGGGAGGGCACTACACACGCATTCATGCCAAACCATGCACGCAGGAACTGCTTGCTTTTATGTTATAATAGTGGTTTGTGTGTTAAAGGATACTCCACTTCTTTCTTTTTTTAAAAATAGGCTCATTTTACAGACTCCTCCAGAGTTAAACAGTTGTAAAGTTGTAAAATGAGCCTATTTTCAAAAAAAGTGGAGTATTCCTTTAATGCTTTAATAACAAATAATTTATCCAGAGCATTTATACTGATGTGTCAGCCTGGTCTCATTGTTAATACGTAGGTATTTTACGTTTTTGCAAAGATAGAAAACTTACTTTTTAGTACGTTTTGATAGAAGCTGAAACGTATAATATGGACGTATCTGCAACATTTAAACGTAACATTATTACGTTTTTACAGCTAAAAACGTAAACTGTTTACGTATATTCTATATCATACAGATATCTGTATAATTTCCCTTTTTACCATTTTATAGATAAATGTAAGATCCCGTAACCCTAATCCCAAACCTAAACATACCCATTTTATACATAATATAAAAAGGATAAAACGGTGTTGGGAAAGGGCAGTTTTATTAACAATATAACGTTAGCATTAAAATCTATTTTGAGCCACCAATCCTACTCCTACCCCTAAACCTACCCATAACAATTCCTTAAAACTAACACGTAACAAACTACAATTATAAAGAAAACCATAACTAACAGACAAGTATAATCACAATAATTTATTTATTGCGAAAATGTCAAAACCGATACCAAAAGCCGTTCACATGATGAAGCGTTGCAGTCGCAGTCTTCTCTGGCAGTATTGTAATAGTTTTGTATGAAGTACAGAGCAGAAATGAAATTACTAATCAATGAAAATGTTAATCCGGCTTCGGTTCGCGCTTCTCCATTTCAAATGATTAACCAACCGTCTCACAGTCCTTCATGTCGCAATCTGTGACGAAGCAGGGAAGAGCCAATGAACGTTTGATATCATTGCCGTAAAACATGACGTATCGCATCTCAAGGGCGCATTTTTTTAATTTAAATTCATCACCAGCGCGGGATTTGACATGTACGGCCGCTGCTGAGAATGGAGACAAAGGTCACGACTGGATAAGAGGCTGAATTAGGAGTTGTTTTTTGCATACAACTATAAATTCTAAAGATTTGGTTTACATCAAACTAATAAAATTGATGTCTTTTGTGAATTTTGTTGTGTTTTATAGGAGAAAACGCTTTGTGTCTCAAGGTAAATAAACTATTACAAAACGGTTAAACGAGTAACGTTAAAGAATGTATTTTTAAGGTTTTATATTGTATTGTTTAACACCATGCAGGCGAAACGAGCAAAATGTTAATATTTATGAGTATTATATCAATAAATGCGACTGAAAACGTAATTAATAAGACAGTGGACTGCAATAGTCAAGAGTCAAAACATAATGCTACGATATTAATATGCATAAATTGTGATACGAACAAATGTGTACGTCGGTGGATTTCTTCATACGTAAATAAATGACTTTTTGTGCTGTCAATACGTAAATATTTTACGTTTTAGTACTGTAAATACATCTGTATTATACATTTCTGCACATATAAAACGTAATTATATATACGTATGATAGAACAATATTTTACGTACAAATACATACGTATTCTCATGAGATCACGTTGAATGTGTATGGTGGCGACACATAGACTTACATGAAAGTATTTGGAGGTAAAGAAAAAAAAGTATTTTTGCGTGCGGGAGGGGGACGAAACATATGTTGTGGATGGGAGAAAGTAATTTAAAAGTAGTTGAGAATGTCAGATATACACGACCCACGTATTAAAAATATTTAAGTTTAAATTATTAAAAAATAAATACGTTTTTAATTACTCTAGCCTAATGTTTTAAAATGTGTCTATTTAGGGGTGGGACGATACAGGTACCTCACGATTCAATTCTGTGGCGATATGTGGTCCACGATATGACGATTCGCGATATCTACGATATTCAATATATTGGAAGAAATTTCATCAACGATATATCACGATATGACTGAAAAGAAAAAGAAGGAATAAGGAAATTTATGCATTTATTAATGCCAACATTTCCAACATTGTGCAACATTGTGTCTTAGACCTAGGGCCCTATAAAATCCGTTTTATTTTTTCCCAAATTCCGTTTTAATTTTGGGGAATTAGTTTTTTTTTTTTTTTACCCTTGGCTGTTATTTTAGTCGTAAAAAGAGTGTGCTTTTTAAAGTTAATGATTAAAATGTATTTAAAAATACAAATAAATTAGGAATGACCTTAAATTTATTGAGGTAATATAGACATTTAAGTTACTCAGTAGCCTTTTCAGGACAAACACTGCATGATGCAGTACATAACACTGCACTCTTCAAGTAACAACAAAATATGGTTATGAGCTTTAAACTGTCCAGTAATATAAATTATATTAGTTTATATAAGTTTAAATAAAGTCACACTCTGTCTCTCACGGAGTTCACTTCGCTTTTGTCCAGTCCGGCGCCTCATAGACAGACGCGATGTGCACGTTGTGTGTGTGTGTGTGTGTGTGTGTGTGTGTGGGTGTGAGTGTGTGTGTGAGAGAGAGAGAGAGAAAGAGGACGCGTGAGTGAGAGCAGAGACGGAGGCAGAGCGGGGAAATACAACTGAAAGAATACGCTGCGTGTTTTTAAATAGTGTTAAATGAAACGCAGTATGAGGTGGCGAATATTGCGGCGGTCTATGTGTGGGAAACACTGCATAAGTCACGTGCGAACTGCTCGGCACTGATGGCTTATAGCGTGAGTTTCTTAACTTTTTGCCGACGAAAGCAGAGAGCGTGGAGAGCAGCTTCGCCATGCTTTCATTGTTTTTATTTCATCATTGTAGATGAAATGACGGGTTGGTGGGTTCAGCGACCTCTCGCAAACAGAATGGTAGATATTGGGTAGTGACAGTGACATTGACAACGGGTAAATTAATAATTTCGTGTTGTAATAAAATATCGATATTGGGCGTTAGTGTATCGATTATTTATTGCAACAGAGAGCACAACAATATCCGCAATATCGATTTTTTTCCCCACCCTATGTGCTATTACATAAAGTAATAGGTGCTTTTCTCTTCTTTTAGATATGAAGAGGCAAGGCAAGTTTATTTGACATAGCACATTTCATACACACTAATTCAAAGTGCTTCACATAGTAGGAATTAAAATAATCAAAATAAATAAAGAATAATTATCCCTTATTAACCAGGGACGTATCTCCTGCTGCGGGTGGTGCTCCACCAGTAATGCCCAGCGGGGCCTCCACAGAGCACGCTTTGTGTGTGCTGTCTGCTGCCGTTACCCTCGACGACGCTCTCAGTCACTTCTCTATATTCTCAGCAGTATAATTAACTTACTCCTTCATTTGCATCTTCGTAGTGAAGACTCTCCCTCTCTCCTTCAAAATCTCTTCCAGTCAGAGCAGTATTAAAGCAGTTTTAAAGCAATTAAAGCAGTACAGTAACAACAGTGAGATGGAAGCAGTGGCACAATGCTCATTCAGTGAATGCACAGCTAAACAGAAGTGTTTTCAGTCTGGATTTGAATGTGACTACTGTAGGAGCACACCTGATCTCTTCTGGAAGGTGGTTCCAGCTGGCATAGCTAAAAGCAGACTCCATGCTTAGAGTGAATCCTTGGTATTTCTAGCTGATGTGATCCTAATGATCTGAGGGATCTGTTTGGTTCATATATAATATATATGCTGTTAGTGAGCATATCTGCAATATATTGAGGTCCTGAACCCATTGAATGATTTATATACCAGTGATACAGTTTTTTTTTTTGATTGCTAAACCACAGTGGAGCACAACTGGAGCTACATGTGCAAAACTTTAACTCCAGTCTGCACAGCAGCAGTTCATATGGTCCAAACTCTAGATCGTTTTTCATTGCTTGAACACAGTTTTCAAATCTTTACACACTTATCCCACGACTTTAACCACAACCTGCACAACACTGTGGATTTTCAGCACTTTGTTCAAATGCTAACACGCCGCTTTGTTAAAACTGTAAACCACACACTCAAAACAGAATAAATTTCAGCCTTGTACCTTTTCACACACTGCAGGAATTTTCAAACAATTTCAGCTGAAAGGCAAAAAACTTGTGGCCTAATGCTTGAGAGAGGCAGGGTTACAATATGTACTTTTAGTTTCTACCTTTCTTCTCATTACTGTAATTCTGTAAATTACAGACTATTGAAGCAAACTGCTAATTTTCAATTGTTATGTTCTAAAAATGTAAATATATCAAATGGAAGAATGTCACTGTTTTCTTTGAAGAAAATATTACTTTGTATGAAGTCACTGAACCTGTTGAAACTGGAAAGATGAAAAGTTTGGATTCCTTTTTCAAGGGAACTTCGAGCCGCGTTGTCAAGACGCGATGGGAACAGCTCTGTGTGATTGCGTCGTGAAGCGTCTGTACAATCGGTCCAATGAGAGAGTAGGACGTCAGGTGACGTCATTTACCAGGAAACTATAGAGCAC
>JAQIUQ010000385.1:120000-185700 GCA_030378365.1 Hybognathus amarus | reverse complement strand
CCTTTATGCGGATATTCTTCGTTCAGTTACGTATTGCTGATATCCGTGTTGTGATCTGAGGGTAAATCATTCGTAAACTCACAAAACAAAACTTCTCGCTATCATCCGGTCAGGCGACATCCGACCTCCACCGGTGACGCGAGTCCCGCCTCCTGTCAACGATGTCGTGCTGTCCGATTGGTCCAACAGGGCGCTTCCTGGTGTGTTCTGTCTTTTGATTGGCTCAACCTTCGTTTTTGACTCAAACTGCCGAGGAGTGCTATTGGACGGCTCTAATGTCAATTTAGTTTCAACGTCAACGTTGAAATATTGTACAAATAAACAATAATTATAATTTTATTAAATAATAAATATGCAATTTATGTAAGACCGCCATGAATAAATTAACTATGTTAACAGTTTAATAATTTGTATTATATTTTCGTCCTATGAGAACACAATGAATACATTGTTTGGGGTCTCCAGTTTGTTATATATCCAATAGTAGAAAAATGTATATTATATTCAAGCGGGATTCTCACACTCATCCAAAATTATTATTATTATTATTATTATTTTAGGATTCTGATATGGCTCATGAGTCATTTATTGTGAAGGGAAGTCCGACTAATTTCTGCGAATCGGTTCCTTACAGTTCGTTCAAAACAACTATCAATTGATTATTTTTAATAATCCGTTAAACGGTTTTATTTAACTTTTATAAATAACGAACCTTAACCGAAGTTTTATTACAGGTAAAGTGTAGTAAACATGTTTTATGAACCATGTTCTTTTGTAAACCACAATTATTTTACAAAATCTATGGTTCAATTATGATTAATGTATCAAAACCATGGTTAATGTGTGGTTACCATGGTTTAACAACAATAACCATGTTTTTGTATTAGTAGTATAGTAACGTCGTTAGTAGTAAAGCCATTATTTTTCGTTAGGGTTTGTTTATTTAGTGTGTCCCAGTTCAGTTTGTTGCAGACACGATTCAGCTCACGCAACAAACAAACGTTAATTAAAAAATCCGTACCAGTAATTTGAACGTAGACATTTATGAAAAAGAGTTGCGTACGAATCGTTCGGCTCTTCTTGATGAATCGCTATTGAGTCGAATCTTTTTGATGAATCGTTATTCAAAATGGCTGCGCCCAGCACACATGAGTGTATAGACAGTATGGCATCAGTAAAGGCTGCATCCTCTGCTGCTCCTCTCGTTCTTCGTATCGTGGCCGAGTGTCCTGTGAGCAAGGCAAGAGCCTGCACACTTACTCTCCCACACTGCGCAGTAAACACCCCGGTTGTTCATGCCGGTGGGCACTCAGGGTACCCTGAAAGGCATCACTGTAGACCAGCTGGAGGATCTGGACTGCCAGATATGCCTGGGGAACACATATCATCTCGGCATGAGACCGGTATGTGAGACAGGAAATACTTCAAATTTTGTTTTGAGTGTTTCATCAGAACCAAAGCACTATGCTTATAACTTACTAACTGTTATTGTATATTGTCCTAACAGGGTCCTGAGTTAATAGAGAAAGCCAATGGATTGCACGGGTTTATGAAGTGGAACAGAAATCTCTTTAACGGTATCTATTCTCAAATTATTCCCAAACACCAAAAGTACTATATAAGAGTCAAACGTAGAGACAGCAACATAGTATTGTCCCAGACCCAGCCCACATATGGTACTGTTGAATCCATAATGTACCAGATGTGGCCCGGATCTTGTTTGACACTATATGTCGCTGGCTGTGATGGTTTGTTTTATTATTTTTTATATGCAGATTTAGCAAAGTTTCTGTTCGAAGGATGCAGCCGGCTGGAAACTGTTATGAAATTTGAGCGATTTCAGATTATTTAAGAAATTAGGTCATGCTGCAATGTATATTATGACAAAATGAAAGTTTTTTTTCCATGCAAACCCATTTGTAAGACAATCCCAGAGATCAGCATTTCACCCCCAAATTCCTTTTTAACAGGACAGTGGTGGGTTTCAGATGGTGTCTCTAGTGGAGCTGTCTGAGGTGACGGAGGAGGGCGTCACGTTCCGATTCCCCTTACGATGGAAAGGAAATCCTGCTCAGCCCCGGAGCAATCCATCGGCATACAGAACAGCCTTGGTGCGGGTCACAGGGTTATTATACTTAACTAAAACTACGGTTAGTTCACCAAAAAAGTCTGTCATCATTTACTCACCCTCATGTTGTCGTGGTTGAACTTCAGTTTACAATATTTGATTTGCTCTATATTCGTTCCCTAATAAATGTTTAAATGTGAATACAAGACTAAATTCAGTCTGTCTCTATAACGCGATAGTGTGTCTCTTCAGAAAACTTCATATGGATTAGTTTTACGATCTCTTTATGAGCTTTTCGAGTTTTTTGGGTGACTAAACTTTCAGGAAGCTCAAAATATTTTCATTTGTGTTCAAAATATGAACAAAAGTCATTTGGGTTTGAAACAACATGAGGGCGAGGAAGGATGAGCAGAATTGTCATTGTGAAATGAAATAAATACCAAAAACTGAAACTTTTTAAATTTCAGTTTAACTTGATGTAGTAAAATGACTTAACAACATTGTTTACAATAAAACACTATACAGTAATAATACTTTTTAATACTTAATACTTAACATATTTTACTTAAAGGTACATTGCGCAACATTTCATGTTAAAAATAGCTGTTTTTCTAACCCATACATGCTTAAACAATTGCCTGATGGGCTGAATGAGCCCTTCTCTGATCACTGCGATTGCCTCTATAATTCTGTACAGTGAAAAATGAGAGGGGATTCGCTCTGAATTTGAAACTGGGTGTGACGTCATGTGCGTTCACGCTCACCTGGCTGAGGTTTGTTTATTCGCCGCCATTCTCCGTATTCTCCGTAAGACAACTCGAAGCGACAAAACTTTAGTCAACTTTCGACAAAAGTAGAAGATGGATTCAAAGAGGCTGTCTTGTAGTTCATTCCAAATCCCAACGCAAACTCCACGTAAGACAAAGAAAATAAAACTTTTGTCTAGTGCCAGGCGTCGGAATAAGACGGAGTCAACATCGGGAAGGCTTTCAACAAATGGAGAGATCTCCGGTCTGCTCTTAGGGCTCAAACAGGATCCTATACAAAGTAATAACTTATATTGTTCATGAACGTGTTTCCAAAATAATAAAATCATAAGTGGATACAGTAAGCACATAAAACAGTTCAGACATGGAGATCGATGGAAACAAAAACCAAAGTTTTCTACTACCCGTTTTCCCCTCACACATAAGTCTGTAGTTTATTCAAATGCCTTTCCTTTCATATATTTAAAATGACTTGCAGATTAATAACTTTAATACCTCTGAAGACATTATGACTGTAACAAAAGATTTGTGCGGCTGATGCTCCTTTGGTTCTGAACAGTTCGTGCAAGCGTGCGTGAGTGTGGTCGATGAGCGCGCACACCTCTGGTTGCAGTTTCACTTGTCGTCAGAGGGGGCGTAGTTCTGCAAAAAAGTCAGATACTTGCGCAATGCACCTTTAATATATTTTACTATGATACTTAATACATTTTTCATACTTAATAAAACGTTCACATTTAAATAAAGACGGGTAATATGAACATAAAAACTAATTCAAAAATAGAATTAATATAAAATAGTATAGTCAAGTAACGCAGTGTTTTTTTTTCCACATAGCTGCAGTATACGCCTTATTCACGGCAGCGCCATCTTTAAATTTTTAATGAGAATGAAAGCGAGGCTGTGAGGGATAGACATGCATCTCTACAGTGGGCTGTACTGTTATTTACTGTGTTTTCGTTTTGTTCTGCTCATGAAACACTGGAAAAATATCTTTCTAAGAAATGTCAGTTGACAAAAACTCCCGACAATGTACGATTGTGGAAAATTTTAAGTGATCTAGGAGCTTTATTCAGCTTTTTACAGCGGATGCCATTGAAAACACGGTAAGTGCTATCCCTCACAGCCTCACTTTTCATACCTGTCATGGCGCTGCTCTGAATAAGGTCTATAGACTTAAAATACTTCATTAATGGTCATATAAATAAAATTCGATACATGATTATAAACTATAGAGGGTCTTCTTTTTTGTGTGTACACTCAAAACCTTGTGTTTTTGTAAAATAAATAAAATAAACAGGGTTTGCTTTCAGCTCACTCTGTCTACGGAAAAATCTTTCTGAAAATTGATACGAAAAATGAACTGTAACTTATCGGTGTCACAGAGACACAAAAGTTTTCTCTTTATGAAGCTGAAATTCTTTTCTTTTAAATGAAGCAATTTCTATAAAAAAAACAACTATTCCTAGTTGATGTAATCTGTATGAAAACAGAGAGATATCAGCCTTTTTTTTCACCTAATTTTAGCATATGACGTGTTAATGTGACCACGCCCACTGAGAGTGCACGCTATTCAAACGCTAACTATGTATAGATATGTATAGTGTATATCAGTGAACCTAAAATGACACTGATGATTCGTGTGTCAGATCCTCATCTCAGTCATGCTCACACATGCTTGTTGAACTCTGTGTGCAGGTTCAGACATCATGATGCAGCTGGATGGCCGTGGTCAAGTAGTTACGGTGAAAGGCCCGCGGGTGGAGGAGGCCATGCATCGCTCCGATTCGCTGGCTGAACACGCTGCATCAAGGCAAATAAGAACCCGGACCGACAGAACCTGTTCGCCATCATTCAAGGGGGACTCGATGCCAAACTGCGCAAGGCGCGTGTTTCAGATGGTGAGCGCTACAGGACTGCAAAGTATATATGTTGTTATTGAGTGGCATTAGTGCGACAGCACAAATGTGTAAAAATGATATTAAAACTCCATTAACAGAC
The DNA here is from genome assembly GCA_030378365.1 of Hybognathus amarus. Classification (NCBI taxonomy): domain Eukaryota; kingdom Metazoa; phylum Chordata; class Actinopteri; order Cypriniformes; family Leuciscidae; genus Hybognathus; species Hybognathus amarus. The sequence continues at coordinate 180,867 of JAQIUQ010000385.1, read as the reverse complement.
TAAAGGTCAGTAAGAATCGTATTAAAGAAATAAACACTTTTATTCAGCAAGGACACAGCACAGGTTAGTTTGATCTAGACATTTATAATATTAGACAATATTTCTATTTCAAACAAACTTTCTATTCATCAAAGAAATCATAGGGAACAAAAGTCAGTTTCCTTAAAAATATAATCTATGTTTTCAGGGCTGTCAAATGATTAATCGCGATTAATCACATCCAAAATACAAGTTTTTGTTTACATGATATATGTGGGTGCACTGTATAATTATTTTGTATGTATATAAATACACATACATGCATGTATATTGAAGAAAATTTTTTTATTTATATATAAAATATTTATATATAATATAATTATATATAAATATATATACAGTATATAAATAAAAATATATCTTAAATATATATACAAGCATGTGTGTGTATTTATATATATACATATATATATATATATATATATATATATATATATATGTGTGTGTGTGTGTGTATATATATATATATATGTGTGTAGCACACAGTGCATCCACATATATCATGTAAACACAAACTTTTATTTTTGGATGCAATTAATCGTTTGACAGCCCTAATATGTTTTCATTCAAAGTTAGTTGAGTTTAATTTATTTGTAAAATTGGAATATCGCATAAAACATTTGCAAAAAAGCAGAGTTCCCATCCCATGTGTTCAAGATAAATCCAAAATAAAAGTTTTTGTTTACATGATATATGTGGGTGCACTGTGTATAATTATTTTGTATGTATATAAATACACATACATGCATGTATATTGAAAAAAAAAGTATTATTTATATATAAAAATATTTATATTTATATATATAAATCTATATACAGTATATAAATTAAAAATATATCTTAAATATATTACAAGCATGTGTGTGTATTTATATATATATATATATATATATATATATACACACAGTGCACCCACATATATCATGTAAACACAAACTTTTATTTTGGATGCAATTAATCGTTTGACAGCCCTAATACTATTTTTCATTCAAAGTTGTGATTTTAATTTATTTGTAAAAATTGGAATATCGCATAAAACATTGCGAAAAAAAGCAGAGTTCCCATCCCATGTGTTCAAGAGAACAAAATGGTAATTTCCTGGGAAACTGATTAAAAGTATCAGCAATAAAATGGAAGTCGCTGCAATCAGGGAAGCCACTGTGACCTTTTACATGTACGTCATAAATGCACCAGATGAAACTAATTTCTTTGGCTCAGGCATTTTAGAACGACTTGAAATCGAACATTTTGAGATGCTCTGCTATGAAATTGGTCTGCTGGTTGATCAATTGAGGGGAAAGTAATATGGTTTATTGGCTGCCCGTCAATTCTTTTTATGTCGATTTATCAGATGCAATAACCTAAAATTTGCATTAAAATAAAATGAGAAATATTTCTAGAGCATCAAATCATCATATTAGAATGATTTCTGAGGTATCATGTGGCACTGAAGACTGGAGTAATGCAACCCAGAAGCATTAAACATAATTGCGCTCCACCTTGCTAAACATTTTTTCTTTCCCGTTTCTTCACTCAGAAATGACGAAGCGAGATGTGCCGGGCTTCGCCATTGGTGGGTTGAGTGGAGGAGAGGAAAAGGATGACTTCTGGAAGATGGTGACTCTCAGCACACACCACCTCCCCAGAGAAAAGCCCCGCTACCTCATGGGAGTCTGGGTCAGACACACTTCCTTTGAATTTGTGCTTTCGTTTACAATTGGTAGATTTGTCATGATTTGTGAGTATTGTTTGTTGAGTGTCTCTTTACTGTGTGTTTTAGCTACGCACTAGACCTGGTGGTCTGTGTTGCCTTGGGCTGTGATATGTTTGACTGTGTCTTCCCAGACTCGAACAGCAGTGAGTGATGCATTTCCCTTTCTGTTTAGTTTGGAGTCAGTACAGTTTTTAATGTCTTTGAAATAAGTCTCACGAGGCTGCATTTTATTTGATTTAAATACAGTAAAAACAGTAATATCATGGAACCGGTTTTAACCGTTTGTTTCTCGTGGAGTCATTTTCAAATGTTTATAGGGGCTAGTACTGAATGATTTATTGCAGCCTGAATCCAGAATGTCAGTGTTTTTTCTCCCACCACTCACTCGTGGTGAAAACACCCGGCAGAATTACTGTTTTTTTTTTTTTGTTTTTTTTGGCGAACATCAGAGGTCTAATATCCAAGGCCATTAAGTTAACATTTAAGTTACGTTTCAGTTTATCGTCACTTTGCCGATGAAAATCCCAAAATGAAACCACAGCAGAAATAGTGCTCTGAAACTGATAGTGGAGATTCGGATTACTGAAATCCGGCGTTTGAAACGAATGGTTTCCTTTAAATGACTCCTCGTTTGCTTCGTCGATGAATCAAACAGCTGTTTGAACAGAATCGGTTGAATGAATGACTCGCTTATTAAGACAGAATTGCCGCCACCTACTGTTAGTTTTGGTTTCATAAAGTAGCCTACCCTTCAATGAAAAAGTAGATATCATTTTATATTTATATTATTAAATAAAATAACAATCATATAATTTATGTAAATTGTAAATGCAGTGTAAATGTTTTTTTTTTTACAGATTCAAAATTATCTTTCATTAAATCTCAATTGCGGTCAATAATGGTACAAGAAGTCTGAACCATCTAGACCAATGTTCCCTCGGAATGCAACTCTGCTAAAGCTAGAAAGAAGGACTATTTACTGTAAGACAGAAAAGGGAAATGTAAAAGGAAAGTTCATCCAAAAAATGTTGTTCGAACTAAAAGAATTTCTTTCTTATGCTGAACAGAAAAGTAGATATTTTATATAGTGTTGGTAACCAGACAGTTTATGTGTAGTCATTGACTTAAAATATTTTTTTTCTTTATGTAAGTCGAATGGGTGACATCAACTGTCTGGTTACCAACATTCTTAAAATATCTTCTTTTGTGTTCAGCAGAAGAAATAACAATAAAAAAATAAAAATATATATTTATTGTGGTAAAAGACTGTGGAGTGGCAATCAGATGAAAGGGGGCCCTTGGTGTTGCTATAGCCCCAGGGCCCAAAGTCCCTATTAATCCGGGCCTGAACACAAGCGGTACCAAGTCAAAACACACTGATCCAGCCGACCAATCAGAGCACATTGTGCTTTTCAGAAGCAGGGGCTTCATAGAGAAAGGGACTAAACAGAGTGATACTGACAGACTGGGAAGAGAGGTAGTGTAACAAAGTCAAGTATGTGAAAAATAATGTGTTTAAGCATGAAAAAATATTCTAGGAGTCCCAGAAAAGAAAATAATCACTCAAAATCAAGGGCTTAATAGGTCTGTAGAAATACTTGGATGAATCCAGTATAAATGTTTACTATGATCTTGTCAGCATTTCTCTCATTTTAATGAGGCAATGTCTGCTTGTTTCAGAGATTTGGATCCGCTTTAGTTCCCTGGGGATCTCTGCAGCTCAAACAGAAACAATATGCTAAAGACTTTCAGCCGATTGGATCCTGACTGCCAGTGTGCCACCTGCAAGAGGTATGGACATCTGTCTGGAAGTTAACTGACTAAATTGCTATTGTTATTGTTTAAATTGATGTCCAGCTGTCTGCTGTGCTAAGAGAAGATCGAATTCAGATTATCTCTCCGAAAATTCTCTCTACTTCAAAACCTAAAGATGATTGTGAATCCTTTTTCTTTTGTCAGACACAGTTAGGCTTACCTTCACGCCCTGTTCAAGAGCGACACTGCAGCAATGCATCACATCACCATTCATAACATCTCTTACCAGGTAATTATCAACCAGGCTGACAAATGCACTGCATGTTGTTTTAGACACAGTTTGTTATTACTACAGGGTCGCTCAATTTCTTCCTGTCCACATCAGCTCACGCTCATGCGTTCAGTGCGTCAGAGCATCATAGATCAGAGGTTTCCTGAGTTTGTGAAGGCGTTCATGAAGAGGATGTTCCCGTCCAGCGATCAGTACCCCAGCTGGGCTGTAGAGGCACTGCAGTCAGTCAACATCACCGTCAGCTACAGACGCCCACACCAGCAACATGAAGACAAGAAACACACTTGCTGTTTTTTTTTAATGGATCTGGCTCTTTTTTTAAATGCTTACATTTTTAACATATAATATGTGAAATATACCTGTTTTGTAAATAAAAACTTCTAAAAAATCTACTCTCTTTCACCTAAATAATCAAATGTGAAATGGTAACGTTGATTGTTTTTTAATAGAATATATATTTGTTTTTTGTCTTTATTTTGAACAGCATATCTTTATCATTTTAATTACCTTTATCTTTTAATATTACAACAGTTTACGCGAACAAATGTGTATTATTAAGTTATTTTTTTATATCAATATAATCTCGTTTGTACAGTAACACCATAAATAACCATTATGGGATTGTGTATTTATGATATATGCACACACATTATATTACGTTCAGAAAATTTGGGATTGGTAAGGTTAATGTTCTGTGTAAGTAAAGTCTCTAATGGTGCATTTATTTGATCAAAATAGTAATATTGTGAAAATATTACTATTTTAAAATGTGAATATATTGTAAAATGTAATGTATTCCTGTGATCAAAGCTGAATTTGCAGCATTGTCACTCCAGTCTTCAGTGTCACGTGATCTTTCAGAAATCGTTCTAATATGATGTTTTGATGGTCAAGAAACATTTTATTAGGGTTCAAGCACGAAGTGCTGAAACCCTATTGTAATTGTAAGGATTTTTTATTATTTTTTCTTCTGCCATAGAACACATATGTGCAGACCAAACCGTAAGGGCCAGAGCTCTGAAACTTTGTCAGATGGTAGTACAGAAAATCGAGAGAGAGGTTATCGGATTATGAGCCCGATTGGCCCATAGGTGGCACTATAGCAACCAAATGCGCGGAAACTGCTCATATCTCCTAAAACGTAAGTGGTACACTCAAGTGTCTTATATCACTGGAAAGCTGGTCACCTGACGAAGAAAAACGTATATCTCCGATTTCATTTCCGTTATGCAAATTTTTCCGCCATTTTGAATTATGTTGAAAAACTACTTTTGCAAGACTAGTCCCTGTTTTTTCACCCGATTGGAACCAAACCAGTGCAGAAATGTTCTCTGTTGTCTGAATATCAATAATTATTAAAAAAAGTTGAAATTTCTATTTCCGTTTGCTAGGGGACGCAAAATAAACGTTGTGGCGGAGACTATTTTACTAAAATGGCTATAACTCGAGAAGTAATTGAGATATCTTTCGCCAAACTCGGAACACGTGTATGCGTTCAATTTGAGGTCACAATTCTAAGCCTGGGATTCTCCCAAGGTTTTTTCTCCATCCAATCTGATGGAGTTTTGGTTACTTGCCACTGTCGCCTTGCTTTGCCTGCTTTTAACTTGCTTAGTTGGGTTTATTTAACATTTAACAATATTATTGATCTGTGTTGTACTACTTTCATGTTATCACTGTGAAGCTGCTTTGATACAATCTGTATTGTGAAAAGCGCTATATAAATAAATGTGACTTGACTTGACAGTAAAAAAGTTGCGCTATAAAAATTGCGCGAAAAAAAAGTATTAAAAAGGCTCTGACCAGCTGACCGTTAGTCCAATTGACTTGAAAATTGGTATGCAGTGTCTTGGTCCAAGGCCCCATGTATATGTATGAGGACATTGGCATATCTCAAAAAAACATGGCCGCCATTGGTCAATGAAGTTTGAGCACCTATGAAACAAGGTTAACGAAGGCCGATCGGAACGAAACTCGATGGGCATGTTCCGACTCATGGCCCTAGAGGTCTGTAAGAATTTTGAAAAAAATCGGCCACTAGTTGGCGCTAACGAGTTTTATGGCTCTGTAATCACGTGGTGTTGCACAAACCCCCACAGTATGCATATAATTTGATAGATCTCCTCATGATGAACAACTTTGCCTCTAGAACCATTGCTGTTAATCAAATCGTTCATTAAATATTCACGGACATGATAAAAACGTACTTTTGCAAACTAACGTTAGTCCCTGTTTTTTTGCCCGAATCGGAACCAAACCAGTCTAGGCCTATTCTCTAGACTCTCTTAGATCAATAATTATCAAAAAAAGTTGAACTTTTTTTATTTTACGCATGGTGTTAAATGGTTATTTTGAAAAGGGGTGTGGCAAAATGCACCAAAAAGCCTATAAATCCTAAAGGAAAACTCAGAACTTCACAATAATTGATGAGCATATGTCTCATAACATGCTGAAAAAGCATGCATAGTTTCATGGAGATCGGACCATAGGTGGCGCTATAACTGTTAAAAATCTTTAAAACCATGTATTTCCAATGGTAAATTGCCTGTATTGGCTGTAAATGGTGTTTTCCATCTATTATGTCAGTGGATAAATGTATGTTAAATAAAACTGAATACCTTTTGATGCTTTTGTGCTTAAAGGTCTGAACTGCTTGAACCCCGATAAATGCTGCTTGCAGCTTTAATTAATATTATAGATGTACAAAAAACCGTGTTGCTTTCAATTTAATACATTCTTGCTAAAATAAAAGTATTCATTTCCGTCCCCCAAAAAATGAACAGTAGGCTATTGTAGGCCTACTTTAGTAACATCACCAGCCTTTGAGTGTTCTCTTATTGTGTTTTATGGCACGATTAGAATTGGCTCGGAACGCCTCAAATGAACAGATGTGCCTGTAAAAAGCCCATCAAAACCTTTAAAGGTTGATGTTATATATGTGAAGCCTTTTGGTCGCTAAGCAGGGCAGATTTATTGGGCTTCTCCTACAAGCAGCCACTGAGGGGCAGAGCACTCAAGATCTCACTGCGGGTTATTGACAGGAGAGACTCGATTCTGTTCCAGTGGAGACATCGAATGTGACAACACAATTCATTTGACTCCAGCGTGGAAATTTGACTTCTTTGATTTTGATTGCATTATTATGCTAAGTGAATATGCATGTCAAACACAGCAACAGGTGTCCCCCTCACTTTATGTACTGGGTAAATTCGCTGCATTATTTTTGGTAAAGCTGATGTAAAATGAATCATTTATGGCAGTGATGGAGATGGGATTTTCATTACACTATTAGGCTACTAACTTTTGATTGACAGTTAGCTTTGATTAGAGTTCCAGTATATGAGTGGACTTTCACAACAACGCAGCAGACGAAATGACTTCAGGCGGTTTGCATGTAGATTAATAATAAATGGACTTTCCACATATGCTTCAATCAATTCAGGACAATGGTGAAATAATGCACCGCAGCAATAACTGGCAACAGTTACAGCTGATGTGAAACCGCTTATGTGAGCAGGATGTCCAGGCAGGCGCTCAGTGTTTTGTGAGCTCAGCTCGGGGAGGCACCAGTTGCTCAGTCGCTGCTGTGATAGTGGATCCGTGTCTCCGTTACAGAGTGATGACAACACTTTATATGTGAGCGAACTGAAACACAGCGGAGGGACAAACGAGGGCGAAGGCGTTTTAATTGATTTGTGTCGACCATGGTGAGAGCTGGAGAAGGAGGTTCTGCCGCTGCCGCCGCGGTACCGGTTCCGAGACCTGTTGCTCGGGGACTGGCAGGCGGACGACAGGTAACGTTACAGCAACTTCAACTCCTCAGCTTATGTTTACATACGTGCTTCTAGTTGAAATAACTGCATGTAGGCAATGCAGGGAATTGTTATAGAATTATGGGCATTGTAGCCGAGTGTGAGTATTAGAAACAGCCATATAATATTAGCATTAAGTAAGAATTTCAATTGGGAGTATTACAGTAACCTACTGGTATTGTTTATTGGTATTAATTAGCCCATTTACATGCAATACTGGTAGGGTTTAGAATTAAAATTAGTATAATTATTATCGTAGCCAACTACTATCAGTGTATGTAGTATTTTACAGTCTGGCTGTGTTTTAAAACTTAAGCACCTTGTGATGTCAACATATGCTGTCTAGCTAGCTAGCTTTATCCTGGCGTAGTTGTTTTATGCAGGCTTTGATACAGCCTGGTCACAGTTTGATCTCTTTGACTTAACTGCCATTTTACAGACGGCAAAAGCAGAAAAAGATGAACTGACAAAAATTTGGGTTTGTGCATGCATGATGTCTGATGTGATGATGTTTTGCACACCTTAGATTATATCACATGTTTATGTTATTCAATGCAAGTTACAGAATTGAGTAAGTGCATGCATCGTCTCCATATAATGTGGAAAATGTTTGTTTTATGGCATCGTTTTACTATGTAAAGAAGGCCAATCCTAGCTAACAAATTTTAGTTCCCAGAATGTTCTGGGAACATTCGAACGTTTGTTTTTAGCCAAGAAAGATTTTCTTATGGAAATGGAATGTCTTTTTAGGTTTGCAGAAGCGTGCCCCAAACCTTTCTGTAACGTTTTAACGTTATAAATAACCTGCAGGGATCATTCTTGAAAGGTTCTCTATGGGGTTCTCAAACATTTGGGAGCCAAGGACCCCCTACAGTGGGGAAAACATTTCCAAGGGACCCCCTCATATTTATAACAGTGATTAAGCCAAGTTAATGTGGAAGCGGCTAATGAAATATTTTTGCACAAATGGTCTCCACCCAGGGTCCTATGCAGGGAATTTCTAAATAGCCTACTGAGGTCCCAAAAGTGATCTTGCTAGGGGGTTGGGGGCATCACTTTTGAAAGAAATTTGTTGAAAAATTTCAACAACAGAAAAAAATTTGTGGGCCAGTGTTAAACTCACTCATACTGACACCTTCTGGCGTGCGTCCATGCAGCATCATGCAAAAAATAAAGTTTTACAGTAACGGACGTGACTGTAATACGTTATTCGTAAGTGACCCATGATAGATTTATTTTATGTCTTTCCTAGAGCAGTTTGTGACTTTGCGAGATAAACAACATAAAGTAGCACTGGTATTTCAAAACATACAAATAACATGTTTGAAAAAATATTACTGACTTTAATGTGTTTTAATTTAGGATTTTGTGTCACAATTTTACGTCCAGGATAGGTGCTCAATTAATCTGTCGGTCACTGCAGGTGTCACAACACGGTGTCAGACAAGTGTCCTGTCAGTGTGTCGTGATAATGTCAGTGACACATGCCACTATCCACTGGCACATGCCAATGGAAACCAGATGTGCCAATATGCATAGTGAGCGTTCACTCAGATGCCATGTCACTTGAATGTTAATACTGCTACTACAAATAGGAGTTAAGATTAGGCAATTATTTCACAAGAGGTCTGATCCTCGGGGACCTCAATTATGGGATACGGCCCTGTGATTTGGCCCTGTGTTATGGGTAAATGTCCCTATGCATTTTTAATAATACATCACAATGTTAAGTTTTTATAGACAAGAAGCAACAAACTATTCAAGTCAAGTCAAGTCACATTTATTTATATAGCGCTTTTTTACAATACAGATTGTATCAAAGCAGCTTCACAGTGATAACATGAAAGTAGTACAACACAGATCAATAAAATTGTAAAATATTAAATATTAAATAACCCCAACTAAGCAAGCCAAAAGCAAGGCAACAGTGGCAAGGAACCAAAACTCCATCAGATTGGATGGAGAAAAAAAATTAAAAGCAAGAGTACAAATACAACATAATAAAGATACAAACAGTGCTTTAAAGCCCCCCTGAAATCAAAATGTACGTTTTTTATCTTTTAGCTTTTATGTATAATATGTTAGCCTTTATGGTTATCAATAAGCTGGTATGTTCCAAAACAGATGACAACATTCATAATTTACGAGAGATCTAAGCATTCAAAACTTACAGTCTTTCACTTCTGTTAAAATGAATCACAGATGTTTATGACATCACTGCAGAGCTTCTTATCACATCTTCTGTCCAATCAAATTCTCTCTAATTCTCTCTTCGTCCAGTCCCCTATGCTATAAATACCACCTGGCCAAAGCAAAGTTAACATGTCACAGAGCAATATGGGTTGGCTATATATGTGTGTTCGGTCACTCGAGTTTTATTCCTTTTTCAACTGTATGTTGGTTGAAATGGTAGATTTATTCACACATCTCTTGAATCCAACGTATCATCAGCGCTAAATTCTCTTCCATGGTGCTGTCAAATACAACTTCTCAGCTATTGAGGTAAACTAAACGCTATTGGCCTATTTGAAAAGGGGGAGGGGCCATTCAATATGTCCAGCTTTAGCTTTCCTTTTTCACTAGAAATTACGTATCATACAAAGCTGCTCAGTCCAGAGGCACTTCAGTGGGCCTTTAAGTTTTTCAGGTAGGTCTAACGGTAATATTCAGGTAGGAAATACTACAGAAACTGAATAAAGTAATAAAATGTAAAGTAACACTGCATGGTCTTCACTGTTTAAGTACAATATAGATGAATCCTACAAAAGTTATTCAGTTTAGAGCAGTGAGTGAGCACGACTGTAGCAGGTATATTATACTGATGTCACTTTAAGACCCGACGCATGACGCGGATCTGATAAGCATCTGATTCTTTACTCTTTACATTCATTTAACACTTCTTAACTTTTTCAATACAGAACTTATGAGGATATTCGCCAAAAAAACGTAATGTCATAAGGAGACTGAACGTGATTCAATTTCCCGAATATACTCACGACAAAGTTATTTTTCCTTCTTCGCTTAGAAGTAAAAAGAAGTTGGAAATACCTTTGCACAGTGATAACCTGTTCAGCGAACAACCAGACGCCATCCACGCTGCTTAGATGAATATGTAAATAAACACAACAAAAAAGACAGCGGTGAGTAAACTATTAAAAAAACAGTACATAATTCGCCTAGAAATCTAGACAAACCCTAGCGGCAGCAAAAATGATTTTGCAGCCAGTGTGGTATAGCAACTCTCCGTTGGCTTGCGAGCTGGAAAAAACAAACTCTGGTCAGGCCAATCACATCGTGCATAGAGTTGGTGGGCGGGCTTAACATAATTACTGCAGAGTTGTGACGGTTCGCTGCTGGCGAACAAACAAATGCTGCTGGCGAACAGCGGTCTTTCAAATCGGCTTTGGCCGCGGCTCTGGACGACTTACGCCGCCTTCACACTGGCAGTTGAAATCAGCTCCGATGCGGCTACGAAACGACTGGAAGTCATTCATTTCCTATGGAGATTCGCAGACCGCATGCGAATGGGTCCGAAACGGGTCCGACCGAGTGCGGTGCGAAGAAAATCGATGTCCGTTGGTCATACGGATGCGTTAAAAAATTTGAACTCTTGCGAAAAGCTACGAACGGTTCCTATCCAAAAATTACAGCCGAAGTTGAGCGTTGCTATGGTACTGACAAACAAACCTGAATTATTAACGTTTAATAAAATAAATAATGAATCAACCTTTCTCTCTTATTGTTCTACCCGCGTCCGAGTGCTTTTCACTGTGTAGTACGACGTCCGTTGGGAACATATTGCGTATTACAGGAGCTGATTTCAACTGCCAGTGTGAAGGCGGCATGACGGTTCCACGTGATTTCCCTGCTCTTTGAAAACAAACAAGATGCTGCTGGCGAACAGCGGTCTTTCAAATCGGCTTTGGCCGCGACTCTGCGACGACTTGGAGTTAGGGAACGTCACTTAAGTTTTCATAAAAAAGATTTGTTCAGAGTTTTGACGACCGGATATGGCAAAAGTTTAATATATCAACTAGCTCCGCTGGACGGAAAATGCCTTGGGACTCAGTCATTCACAGCCATTCGTTGCTCTGGTTGGTTGTAGCGCCATCCTATAGAGAGCCTAAGTCCCGCCCTCCGCTTCCGGTTCATGGGACCTTATTTTGGAAAAACAATGCATGGTAGTCAATAGCGAGAGATAACTTATCTTTTTATTCCATCTGAGCTGTGTCCTGGATTACACATATGATGTTTGTCAATTTAAAAGATAATTATGAAAGCCAAGAAAGTCGCAGTTCGTCATAAAACAGAAGAGTAACTTTTAGTTTTATGTGAAAAACCCTCAATGAACTACATCTCCCGGGAGGCGAAACAGCGAGCAAGATCAGCTGCTGTGTGTGTGTGCAGTCTGGAACAACACACTCATGACGGTAACGTTACTATTATAACGGAAGACTATAGAAACTATGACATAGCCTCAGTAAAGTTCGCTTCATTCATTGAGAGAAAATGTGTGCCTTTGGGGTTTGTAGTCTTTGTAATTACGTATTTTCACAGTCTTATATCTCAACAGTTTTACATCAAACTGCGACTTTCTTGACTTTAAAATGTATCTTTTAAATTGACAAACATCATATGTGTAATTCATATATCAATTTAAACGAAATCAAAATATTTGTTATCTCTCGCCATTGACTACCATTCAATATTTTTCCGAAATAAGGTCCCATGGTGGTCGACCGGAAGGGGAGGGACTTAGGCTCTCTATTGCGTGCAGAGGGATTTTGAAAGACAACGGTTTATCCCGCCCTCGGACTGAGGCATGCCAATTGTGAGTTCCCAGACCTAACATCTTGATGTAGGTCTGGCTTGCCAGGCTATTACAGAATGGCTCTTTCGCCATTATCCTGAACATCGTATAAGCATTTGTTTCATTTGGACGGAATAGAGGCTCTCGGAGCGCGCTGAAACATCACATTGGATTATCCCTGCAAAACGTCAGAAGTCTTTCACATAAAAAAATCCGTTTACAGGCTTTCATAAGCCATGTTTCCATCTACTTGTCAATCGAATTATCTGAAGTTTGGTAAAAAAAAACATGTGCGAATAAAGCTGGTGAAAGTGTGTTTCCATCAAACGACTTTAAAGCGAATAAAAACCTGTACGTAATGACGTCACATGCTGTTTTGCGATCAAATTGGTATATCGAATATTAGAGACATTTTTAAGGTGTCATTTTTCGCACTGAATCGGAACAACATTCAAGCAAACTTTTGCGAACAAAGTTTTGTTAGACAACAAGGATCGCACCAACAAATGATCAAGTATTTCACAAGTTGTAGCCTAATAATGATTACCGGTATGTGCCAGCTGATAGCGACATATGTATGGGATAATGTATGCGATCGAGGCGGTTGTTGAAGGGGTTGTATGCGCTAAAACAACCGCCTCGCTATATGTATCCTGCTTATTACATATAAATCAACCAAATAAATAAATAAATCAATAATTTGACACAAAATATTGACTTAAAAACGAGTTTTATTGATTTAAAAACGAGTATTGCTTCTGCTAAAGAAAATAGTCTGTTCCGTCTCTGAACTGCGTCCATGGCAATGGTGTGTTATTCTAGCAGCGCAGCAGTTTGTTAACAAGAACAGACCACATCTACATTAGAATTCAACCAAGCCTCGTAAAAACAAGCAAAACTAACCTAAGAAAACAACGACGCTATAAACATTGCTATGATGATGCTGATGCACGTAAATGCCCGACGACAGAGGAGGTGTGGGACTGTGGTGTGGGAACGACAGCGCTCCATCAGTTCTGGGAGATCGTGGTTCATAACCCTTTGGTTGAAGCATTTTTTTTATAAATTTTTTTGCTTTGTCCACTTACGTCAATGTTCGTCAATGTTCGTCTTTGTTGACATCCGCCATGTGTGCGCAAACAGACTGGCCGGAAATGAACTTCGTCTTCTGACGTGTTGCAACCATAAAAGGTCATAAAACTTAATCGCAATTCATTATTTATTCGGCAAATAACGTTTCCATCAGCTTTTATCGCATTAGCCATATATCGATAAGAGAAAATCCGATGAGACCGATCGTATTTCATTTGAGTCGATTTTCATGAAATTTCATCAAATTTTACTGTTTCCATAAGGCATTTTTCATTCGATATCACTTAATTCGGATAAAAACGTGTCGATGGAAACATGGCTATGAGACAACCTTAGGAAGTCAGGAGACAGAATTTAATATTATTATTGACAGTCCTAATATATTAACAATATCAATCACTTGTGATTTATAATTTGCCAACTGTAGCAAATCCACTGAGCATTTAATGCTTTCTTGTAATAATGTCAAATTTACCTGTGATACCAATGGTATATATTGTGTGGGCCACAGCACTTAAAAGTACACATGAGCTAAATGTGCCATTTAGCCAGTTGGTGGAACATAAAAATCTGCATTTTATGCTTGACACTCCGTTGCTAGGTGAGGACGGAGGACCGAAACACTTTAGTCTTTTAGAAAGATAAGAATGAGTTGTCTCCCTCGCTACTGGTCTTCCTCGAGTAGCGCGTATAAAATGCACTAATTGGCGGTCGACTCATTCGTAAGGGGTTAAAAGTACACGTCTTCTAAATGGAGCAACTACTTCAGGTGATAATTCCACATTTGAAACAGCCTCCATTTGACAGTTTCGAAGGGATCTCATTATTGAAATCATATCTAATACTACTCTCACCAACTGGGGATTGATTATGTTATTTGCGTATACAGAGAGCGTGCGGGGGTGGAAAACACTGTGGTATGTCGCTCTCCCTGTGGATGCGTTTTGTAGTACAGCTGATAAAGATAGAGAAGCTTGTTTCCTGTTCAGACAACCCACTGAACACTCTCAGTGCATAAAGCTTACAATTCAATTCTGTGTGTGTGTGAGAGAGAAACATTAACCTGCTCAGACCTGGCTCCTTGAGGACTCAAAAAATAAGGATGTCTGGGCTCCTTCGGCTCTGAATTAAAGACCTTGTCTAAAGGCAGAAGGCAAAGTGCAAGTAGGCAAATCACTTTATGCCCATGTAAACAGAATGTTACTGTAGCATTAACGTAATCCACATCCACATTCTGTAATATACAATCCACATTATTATTGCAGCATGAAAGAATCTGACGAATCATCATCTGCTCTTTTCCATCCATATGTTTCAGGGGTGTTTCCTTTGGATTGGATGAGAAAATAGTCCATATTACAAAATGAAACAAATATTGCAAAATGTGACATTAAAAAGTGTATAGTCACTCGCTTTTCTAAAGTAACACTGTCCAACAGCCAGAGGCGTACACAGCTTCAATACTTGAGTAAAAGTACAGATAGATCTTGCTAAATTTTACTCAAGTACAAGTAAAAGGACTACAGTCGGATGTCTACTTAAAAGGGTCATGAACTGGCTTTTTAAATTTTATTATATTGTTGTCTGATGTCAATTTATGACGTTCGCTTGGTTTTTGCATTCAGAAACATCAAAATGAATAAGTAATAGGCTATTTTGTACCCAAGTTGTGAGCCTACCTGAAAAACGGTCGGTTTTTATGGGCGTGTCGCACTGAAGACTTGGAAATAAACGCCCACTGCTGTGAGTGGATAACAGTTTTAGCATATTATAATGAGTTTAACTCACCCATCGGTGCACGTGGGGGAAAACGTCTAATGTTGTCAAATGGCAACCGGATTCGCCCATACATGTTCGACCAAGAGTCCGTGTGTTACACCATTCCTGTCAGATCCAATATAGACGGCACATCAACGCTCTTTTCTCTTAATCGGTCTGCAAATCCAGTCTTGTTTACAAAACAATCCTCAGTGAAATGAAGCGAACAGACGACGATGTTTTACCCTCATCAGCTGGAACGTCATTAAAAATAAAGTTTATCCATGCAGTCCTATTGGAATCCACAGGAAGCTTATGCAGCGACTGTCTTCCACAACCAGGCACTGCACAATATTCTGTATTGCTTGGTAGCTGGATCCGGTTTGTCATCACGAGGTAGGCATGTATGTTAGGCTACTTAGCTATGCGTGTAATGCGCGAATCGGTGGGCGGGGCTAAACCAGCCATGTTGAAGCAGGCGTTGATCTTCTGCTGCGGGGTGGTGTTTTAACAACTTTGACGTCATATTTCCCCACTTTTAAAAACGAGTCGTTTGTTGAGGCTGGTGTCAATAAAAGCTTTTATTGGACTAACAAGGACGTTTTCAGTTCTGAAACTTACAGGATATTCTTATAATATGATGACCTCTTAGATGTCAAAAGCTCAAGGAAAATTTGATTTCTCAGTTCATCACCCCTTTAAGTAAAAGTACTAAAGTAATTGTTTTTAAAAGTACTTGGGTATCAAGAGTACAAGATTACATCTTCTAATGGCGCTTTCCACTGCATGGTACGATACGCTTCGGTTCAGTACAGCACGCTTTGACGCTTTTTCCACTGCATGGTACGATACGCTTTGGTTCGGTACAGCACACTTTGGCGCTTTTTCCACTGCATGGTACAGTACGGTTCAGTTCGGCTCGAACTCACTTATGGCGCATTTCCACTGCATGGTATGGTACGGCTCGCTTGGCTCGCTTTAATTGGTACCTGGTCTGTTGAGGTTCTCAGCGTACCGTACTGGTACTAAAATGTGATGTGAAACACTCCAGATCACTGATTGGTCAGACAGAATCGTCACTACCAGCGTATTGTATTTGCGACGCGAGAAACCAAGCCTGCTAGATTTAAATAGCCAGTAACAGCCACTGCTGTAGGGACTGCTTTTAAACAAATCCCGACCACTTTAAAGCGTTATTAACTGCAGTGAAAAAGCAACTGAGTTAAAGCAAACCAGAGCCATGCCGTGTAGGGGTGGGAGAAAAACTGGAATGCATCGCTGATTCTTTCTCCAAACGATTATGGATCTATTCTGAGAATTTCAGAATCGATTCTGAGTTTATTTTTTAACCAGGTGTGCAATGACACTGAGTTTGCTTTAGAAACACGCCATATTCTGCTTGCTTCCAATTCCTCACATAGGCCTACATACACCACTTCGAACCTTCCGTAAATAATCTTTCATAAAGCTAGGAAAGATTGAAGCGAATACGGAGGACATTCACAGGCTTCATTGCACGCGCTGTGAGAGAGCACGCACTTTGTTTGATGTACACTTGAAGTGTGCCGTCTCACCCGTTCGAGTATTTTCCTTACGAATGCTCTACAAAGTCGAAGATATATAAAGAATCGATTCTGGAATCGGTGTGGAAGCGGGCCAAACCGTGCCGCGCCCGAACCGTACTGAGCCATACCGGAGGCAAAAACTTGATAAACTTACTGATTGAGCCACTGTTGTCTCATGGAATATTTTAACATTTTCTTCAAAGACTTTCTGGGCCGTCAAGTTTCTATCCCCTAGGGTGGCTATGTGGTAGTGATACAGCTCTCAAATTTAATAAAAAATATCTTCATTTGTGTTCCGAAGACGAACAAAGGTCTTACGGGGTTGGTACAGCATGGGGGTGAGGAATTAATGACTTAATTTTCATTTTTGGGTGAACTGTCCTTTTAACGTTTTATCTTGACAAATTACGGTAAGGTGATTCTGAGAATCTTGAATGAATCTTTTCATCTCAGGACCAAAGTCAGTATACATTGACACATTGTTTACCGTGTTTATGCCGTACTGACGTCTGTGTTAACAAACAGCTTGAACGAAGCGTAGCTAAATCATTCTAAACGTATGATAGAACTGACCTAATAGATTTACCTCAAATGCCAGTGACAACGCAGCATCCCATTGGCTGTCTGTCAGGATGTGAAATGTTTTTACTATGTCAGGCTGCAGTTACTCTTCTGAAAGTGACAGAAGGCTCAGAGACTTCAGGGAGTAAGTAGCTATTTGAGGAAAATTCCTGACAAACATCGTGTCAGAGGGACTTGGTTAGGTTTGAGCAGAAGACAGTAGTTCTGAGGAATGAAGGCCCAGCGCCGATTAAAAGTGACAGACAGGTTAATTCAGCAGCCAACTCAGCCAAAGCTTGTCCCACATGTCTCACACCTCTCACTTCTATTAATCTCCTACGCAAGTCTCTTGTGCACACACACACTCGCACATGTAAACACACGTATGCCTACGCATATAAATGCCACAACACTTTGTTAGCCACTTATGTCCTCTTGATACTTGCTGAACACACTTGTGTTTTGAACTTTCGTTTTGAACCATTTCCCCTGATGCATATTTTTCCCTGTACTCTGTGCATGTTTGTTCAGATTACTTGAGCACCTCTTTGAATAACCCCTATAACCAACCCCTTTACCTTCCAAAAAAAACCTCACACCCCCAACAATGGAGGCTCAAGCTGTGAGCTGTGGTTGTACTACAATTTGCATTGGCAAGTTCTTTTAAAGCGTGTCATTTAAATTGAATGTGTGTTGGTTTGAAAAAACCAAAAACAATTATTTAATCTTGTAAGATAAACAGAACTGTGTCTCTAATGACTTTTATGGAGTCCAGCTTAATTAACATAATACTCGACTAAAAGCACATTTGGTCTGTTAATGGCAGCATGTGAGTTGCCATGATTTTCTCAAGCTCAGAATGTGGTTCTGGGCAGCAGATGCAGAGACAGCCTCGTCTGCTCCAGCTGGAACGTTATGGACATTATTGACAGTATCTAGAGATCTAATTACCTCTGTGTTTCCTTTAAGGGATTGTTTTTTAATCATTTAATTTTTCGTCAATCAAAACACCATTCACAGCCCATTTGATTTCAAAAATACATAGGAAAACTCTGTAGGCCGGGACTACTCATTTGTTGAGGATCATTTAACGTCAAAGTTAACCCACTGACTGGATATTAATGTGAAAACGTCTCTAAAAATGGAAAATAACATGAATTATGAAAAGAGTTAAAATTAGATAATTAAATAAATGTCATTAAAAAAACCTCACTGATAGCGACATTGCACATCTCAACACTGGGGCCATTTTTAGGGTCAGTGGATAAAGTAAAAATGAAAAAAAAGAAGCTTGAATGTAATCATTTAATTTTTCGCCAATCAAAACACCATTCACAGCCCATTTGATTTCAAAAATACACAGGAAAACTACACCCATACCTCATTTAGTATACACAGTTCTGTGAATATGCAAATGAGCCCCGCCTGCCACTCACTCGCACCAGCTCAGAGATCCACTCGTTGACGATCAAATGTTGACCTGATTGGTTACAAAGTAGTTTGTGACATCAGAAACACCAGCGATTTCAAATCGTGTTTTTGAGTCTGTCTCTTGGTTTACTGCAGTTTTAAAGAGAAAATACTCAGCAATGGTGTTGACAATTAATTTGCACATGATTTCTCTTAAAGGGATAGTTCACCCAAAGATTCTGTCAGTTTTTTACTTACCCTAATGTTGTTCCAACCCCGTAAGTTTTTCTTCAGAATACAAGTTAAGATATTTTTGACGAAATCTGAGAGCTGGATCAGAACCCTCTATAGGCTTCTAACAGGATTGAAACTTGCCGGCCCTGAAAAGTTATTAAAGACATCGTTGAAATAGTGACTATAGTCACTACAGTGGCTCAATCTTAAGTTTATCAGAGCGTCGAGAACACTTTTTGTGCGCAAAAACAAACAAAAATAACGACTTTATTTCAACTATTCATTTCCTTCTCTGTGAGCTTCTAGTCAGTTAACGTAATGTGATAGCGTAGAGCTACGTCACATGTAGGCTCACTATTGGCCGACGCTGGTCATGTGTCTGATGCGTGTGACATACAACAACATATCATACGCTGTTACACTAGTGAATAAAGTCGTTATTTTTGTTTATTTGTTTTTTTTAACACAAAAAGTGTTCTCGTCGCTTGATAAACTTAAGATTGAGATAAACAAATTATCGATTCTTATCTACCATTGTCCTTTACGAATCACCACAACACCATACATCAAATGGATCGTTAAATCGGGCTGATATCGATTGTCGTGCTAGAGCTCTACAGTTGAAAAAGTAGCTTGTTACAAGCTGAATTACTAAAACTGAAAGTAGACTACTTAAAATTGAATCTCTAGGGATCCAAACTAAAATATTCTTTAGTGAGCTTTTTTTATGCACCTTTCCTTGATCATAACGGGTGGTCCAAATTAAACAGTCTTACCAGTCTATTAAACCAAGAGAATTTCTGTTTCTGACAAGAACCCATGACTCAGAAATATTACATGACTAGCTATAGCATTTCAGAACTGGTGTGGGTTGATGCAACAGTTCTCTGTGAAAGGAGCAGTCTAGCCTTTTGCTTTGAAATAGACTTAAAATAAAGCTTCAGGTAATAAGATAAGAGAGAGCATGAATGCCACTCTTTATCATTGATTTACTCTGAAGTTATGCCCTTGCATATACACCATCCAATCACATTCAAAATTATAAAATCAACATCTCTGGCCTCGCACACAAATTCACACACACTCCATCCATCATGATTAGTCACATGCCTTTTTTTGCAGAACGTGCTTCACTACAGGTAGCAGTGCCGTTCTTCTAAACCGATAGAGTCGGGACTGCAGTGGCCCGCAGCTCCGCGATGGCACTCGGCTCGGTATTACCATACAAATAACAGTCTTCTGTATTACAGGCTAAATCTTTTATCGACTTCGCCGCTGTGTCTCCCACTTGACGGACTTCTCCCTGCAGCCCCATTATTCCTCTTTAAGCTCCTTGTCTAGCATCGACCTTGATGAACTAGCTTATATAGCTCAGAGAGGGAAAGCTCTGGATTAAATCAACAAGTCACTTGTTGTGTACACTTAAATGAAACCAAAATTGACTTGAAACCAAAATTGAAGGGTTCAGTGGAATCACCAAAAACATACATCACGGTGCGAAGTCATTTTGTGTCACAGTAGTGCCTTACAGTATTTCACAGTTATTTTTGTAGGGAATTTCTGAAAAAAAAAAAGAATTAACCATATAAGACTGATTAAATATTTTCACCACAGGAGGACTTTTAACAAAAAATTCTAAATCTATTTTTTTATGAAAACGAATGCCTCATATTTGTTATAGACTGTACAATGACCAGGACTTCAGAGGTGTTTTATCCATTTTCCAGTGTACATCTTAGTCAGGTTAGACACCATATTGAATTTCAGCGTGGATGAAAACAATGGTAAGAGGGATAGACTTAAAGCCTAGTTCACACTACATGATTTTAAGCCTAATTTAAGCCTGGTTTGCAAATCGTTGAGACTCGACCGACAGGTCAGGGTGTTTATCGCATGCAAATCGAGGGGGGGACCATAGACTGTTAAAGGGGACATATCATGCAAAATCCCCTTTTTTAGCCCTTAAATGCATTTTGTTGTAGATTTGGAGTGTTTATAAGTACAGAAAAGATGAAATTATTCTCTTCAGGTGCTTCGTTTATATCTTTATATTCTGTTTTGGTCATATTTTTCAACCTGTTCAGATTTTTCTGTTGTCTATGATGTTTTTTGAGCAAGTACGTCACCGTATTTGCAGCGGAACTGACAGAATAAGGACATTGACTAACGGTCCAACACTACGAGCAATCCGCCATTATTATTTCTCGCTCCGAATTTTGTAGTCCAAGCTCAATGATGCAGAAGTTACGAGAGGGCTAGTCAAAATGTTCGGTTGTTGGATGTAGTGACCTGAAGCACTTCAAGGATCCCCACTTCAACAGCCTCAGCCAGTATACAGAAGGGTTTGCCGATTGGGTAAATTCCTTCTATCATTGATTTAGCTGCTGTGTTTCCTAAAGCTTTCTAAATGTAAGTTATCGTATTATTATCAATACAGATTTTTAGTGGTAAGATCAGACCGCAGTCATTTATCTTGTCAGTGTGCTTGTTTTAACAAGAGAAATAGTCGACTTTCACTAATAACACAACATAGTTAGTTAACTTACATGCCTGCCTCCATATGAAGACGGTTCGTCGTCGTCATCTTTTCAAATCGCTCGCTCTGGCTCGAATATGTAGCTAAGGCTTGGTGGACAAGTCTTCCGTTGCTGACATTTTGTTAACGTGTGAATAAAAATGTTCTTTGAAGCTATAGTAATCGTATCTCTTATCAAACTACAATAATGGCCGAATGCGGAGAGTTGAACCTGAGTTAAGCTGACCGTGAACTCAGCGACCTGGAAAGCAGGCGGGGTAAGACGATACGCCTTTTTATTTAAAGGGGCCACATTGAAACGACTTGCTCACAGAAGCACATCAGAAAAGGGGCAGAAAAGGGGCCTGTGGAGCTATAATAATGAAAAATTCAGACCCAAGCATTGCAGTTATGCTTTATATAGACCACAAATGTATGATTTATAAGTAAAAATTAATGATTTAAAAGCATGATATGTACTCTTTAAAAATATGGACAAAGCGTCTGTTACGTCACCCATAGACTTTCTGAAGAACGGGTTTGAGGCTGTTTAGGGGGGTATGGGCGGCGCCATACTGGAAAATATTGGGAAATACAAAATACAAATGTTCAGAAAGGGTACAGAGGTGGTATGATGTGTTGTGTCAGATTGGCCGAGAGCGTCAAATTCACTCGGCGCAGCACGTTATCAGCTGTCAATCAATGTTAACCGGCCTTATTTGTCATACATTTTATATCTAAATACGATCTAAACTAACGAGTTCGAAAAAAATTCACCCCTCACAGTTGTCAGGCACTTGGAACATATTGAAGATTACAATAAAAGTCCATGGGACCAAACTGTAAAAACATGAATTTTTACTGTGAAAACATGGGGTATATGGACATTTGCTCCATTTTGGGACCTCCCTCTAGCGGATTTTAGATGTATTGCAGTTTTCGCACTTCCGGGTCGGCTTAATTTTTCAGATTAGAATGTTGCCGCTTGGGGGAACGCTCACCAATCTGTTAGTAAGAGCCAACAACGCATTAAAAAAAGTTTGCTGATGCGTCGCCGAGCCCATAAAAATATCTAGCATGCTAGATATCCAGAGCTGTCGCACGACTCAACCTCAGTGATGTGTGAACAGCTCAAGACCTTGAACACTCCTGATTTCAGAGAGCAAGTCATGTAGTGTGAACCGCACAGTTCAGCCCGACGTTTTAAAATCATGTAGTGTGAACTTTACGCTTTAGTCTTTACAATGAATCCGATAAAATATTTTTACGTTTTACCCACGAGCGTTCTTGTGTAAACAGGGGCTTAGGCTATGTTTACACGGAAACGATTCTGAAAGAAAAAGCAAAAGTGGCGTTGCAGTCATCACTTTTTATTCCGCATTTAGACGAGCGTTTTGTGTGGGTAATCTGCATGCAAATGGTGGCAAGCAAAAGTGTGTGAAATTCAATGTAGTATGCACTTCAGGCGGCTAGGAGTGCATACTACAACAACATCAAGTCCACGCACCTGCGTATAACCTTCACTGTCAAGTTGCGTTTTTACCGTTTACACGGAGCGCGCCGGTGGAGTGTTTTTAAGATTTCCACTCTGGAGGGTGGTTTCACTTTTTTGCGTTTTTAAGCCTCAAAAATGCCATCTCCGTGTAAACGAGAGGCACATCCGATAAAATATTTTTACGTTTTCACCCACGAGCGTTCGTGTAAACAGGGCCTCAAATACAGGGAACCAAGACACAGCTGGGTCAAATTAACTGATGAAGACAGGTCATAGAACTAAACACTAATGATGAGCAGGAAAACTGGGAGACAGGACTAAACCAATTGCACAAAGACAGGAGAAAACACAGGGCATACATGTGATACAAGTCCTCTAGATGCCATGTTTACTATTTATAGATATAAAATGAGATCTCAGAGCCAAATCAAATAATGTGGTGTTAAGAACCATCTTGTTATATGGGTTTGTGAATGATACATACATAATTCTATCTGATAGTTAAGTGAGTGGGATTCATCATCTGATAGGATTGTAGTAACACTCATTAATAAAATCTTCGTCCTCATCCTGACTTGATGCGGTCACATCCTGCTCTCCGTTATGACATTCCTGTTTATCTTACTTTTAATAATGTAATGGTCACTCACAAGCACATATATACCATCATCCCATCTTACCCTGCCGACCTGTATATACTTTGATCAAATTTCATCTTTAACTTGACGTTAATTAGAGTGTGGGTTTAATTAACTTGGATAGTAATAAACCTTGGAGCCTCGAGCTTGTTGGAAAGTGATAGTATCATGATTGTGGACCTGCCAAATTAAACCAAGCTTTCCACCCCTGACTTTATTTTTAAAAAAGGCTAAATTTAATTAATAATACAAGGCAGAGCAGACTCTTGTCTGTCCTCCGGGGATTAATTAAAATCCTGAAAATGAAGCTAAACGGTCTGTGTGCTGACAATGTATGGTAATACCTGTCAGGGAATACCCTCACTAGCTTTGGTGTAAGCTAAGAAGATACTCCCATGATGCCTGTCTGTGCAAGTGTAGCATTGTGTACCTCTGCGTCCAGGATAAACTCCACTCATGACTGGATCTCCCATGCTCACAAATCACATTAGTGTAATATGCCAGCCGAATTTCATTTGGGCCTCTGCAACCTCAGAGACACTCCATTGGCTTTAAAGAACAATGCACCATATTTCATCATTTTTTTAATTTGTAAATTGCTTTTAGTGGCAGTTCATGACAGGCCACGTAATAGACTGACATTTGTTTTCATTAGATGAAATGCCAAATATATGTCCTTATGAAATTTACAGGGCTACTGAGCAAGACTCTTGCTAATGCTGACAGAGCTCTGGGCTGTACTGCGGCTCTGGGGTAACATAATGGAAGACGGCAATCTAAATGGGCTAATGGACATTAAAAGTCAGGGGCTAGACCCAGGGGCACGTCTCTTCAAATTACACCGGCATTATACACCTCTACATCCATATTAACCTGCCACTTCAGGGTCATTCGCATTTAATTTTATTACAGTAAGCTCAAAGATGCGTGCTTCTTTAATAAAGATATCTGATGAGGGATTTAAAAGCAGCACTGGGACATGAGTAGAAACATAAGTAAAGGATCATGAGAATAGAAGGTGATGAGTGTTTTCAAGTCTAGTCAGATAGGAGGGAAACTGGAGTAAAAGGCTATTGAGTGCATTTACTTATTGTCAAAGGCTCATGCATATGGTGGGTAAATGATGGCCTTCATTTTATATGTTGGCTTGGAACGCATGCAGCGACAGTCGGAGACTTAAGACAAATGCTCCCATCAGTCGGTCCCATAGACTGTAAAAAAAGATGGACGGCGCCCCTTCGCTCTTTTCCATCAGAGAGAACTGAAGCCGCCAGTGTCTCGATATGACACTGACATCTTGGGACCTGAGTCTGCGCACTTGCGTGTTTCGGGACCAGTCATGCGCAGTCGTGAGCAGGAAGTAAAGCCGTGAAATCAAGGCCGCGCCCTCATTCGCGCTGAATCAAACGCAAGCACACGCCCCGTACTTTCATTAAGTGGCCTCTGTCTGGTTCGTTCTTCTCCAATGATGTCTGCTGATTGCAGAACCTCGTTAAAATAAGGTAAATATAAATACGAGCCACATAGTCAACATTATGAAAAAAGTCTGCTGGTGCTTCAGTGACTACCTCGCCCAGAGAACCTGTCAATGACAGCTCTCACTCATGACGTCAGAGCACCGTTTTTATCATCACATAACTAACTAAAAACAAACTTATTTTAAAAACGAACACTTGAAATTACATCAATGTGATAGAAACTACAGTAAATGACAGAAACTATCTTTGGAAAAAGGATATGTGAAGTGTAATTTAATTGTTTAGTTGGTCTCGCGTCCCATTGAATAACATGGGGAGGCGGGGGTTATGAGCTATACTAGGACCGGTCACAGGGGGGCGATCGAGACGTTTTGGCTTCACTTTTGAGGGCTTGTGCGGCACGCTTGGTCAAATCCTCAGAGCGGCCACTTATGCAACTTTAAAAACCGCTGGAGAAGCAGGGACACAAAAGATTAAGCAAATGGAATGGAACCCTCGTCCCTTGTGGTCCTTCTCACTTTCATGAGGCCTCATCTAGTATCCTTTGCTTGTCCTTGAAGTCCACAAGACTGTACTGCAGTATTAATTAGTGTTGTAGTGCTCAAGACTAGACTCAATTCTCTCTTGAGTCAAAGACCAAATTGGTCTTTATCTCATCATGGACTTGGGAACATTTGGACCAAGTTCTGTCTGAAGACTTCGATACTGCGTATGCTTAACACTCATTAAAGCACTCATCACGCTCATTTTTCCCAAGTGCGTCCCATGCAGCATCGAGATAAAAACATCTCAACTTTTCAGACTGCCGCAAGCGCACCATAAGCACACAGTAAGTCACGTGACAAGAACCAACCGAAGCTGCAACCACCCTAGTGCTTTGGAAAAAGGAGAATTTTTAGCGGCCAGCGTTTTCTACGCATTTTCAGGTGCTATATGTGAATCCGGCCTTAAACAGTTTACTTTACAGCAGGTCAAAATACCATCATATGATTCTACACACATACAACAAGCGCATTTATACCAGAACGCACCATTGTTTGTGATGTTTGGTAAGTTCAGTCTCAAAATAGGTCCTATTTCATAAAAGCCGGCCGATCAGGTTGGTATCTGAACGCTAAACAGACCAGGTCTAACTTTTGATTAGAGTTGGTGCTAAACTCTGCAGGGAAGGATTTGAGGTACAGGGGTTCTGAACTCTGGCCCCTGAGATCCATATTCCTGTGGAAAACACACCTGAACCAGCTAATCAAGGTCTTCCGAATTACTGGAACGTTACCAGGCAGTTGTGTTTGATCAGTGGTTGAAGCTGAAACTTTGCAGGAAAGTGGACCTCAAGGGCCAGAGCTTAGAACCCCAGCTCTATGTTCTTGTGGATGAACATGCGTAGGTTACAAAGACCTCATAAAAAGTGCTATCAGGTAAATGCACAATCATTTAAATTATCTCAGCCCTGTTTGCTGCAAACGTTTAACTGTTTTTTTTTGCACTCTGAATTCTCCCTAAACTTACATTTAAAAAAGCTTTAATGTTCGCCACATTAAGTATTATCCTTCCCTTTAGTCAGTGGCGGACATGCTGATGTTTGCCCTGCGCACAGCTGTTACAGATGTGCGCTCCATTTCTCTTCTGTACGCTCTTTGCTCCAGTGATATTACTTCACCACCATTACTGATGGATCTAGTGTCAAACAGATGCTATTTTTAATGTTGTTGTTTTTTTATTCTCACAACCTCTCCGGGGAATATTGTCCACATCAGCTCATTCTCTGGTAGGGACCTGACAAGAATTATTTACCAGAATATGGGAAATGTGTTTCCTTGTGACATTGTCATCAGCAGTAAAGGCTCAAATAGATGCATCTTCCTAAACGTCCCTCTCTACAACACCTGAAAATATGTAGTTGGTCAGGGTCAGGCTGCCTCAGCCTCCTTTAGGCTAGATAAAGTAGACTACTCACAAACCTTTCTTTAGATTTAGCGCCTGGGAGGTGTGCAATTTCTTGCTTTTCGCCGTGGTTGAGAGAGCATCTCTTTGTGTCTATGAATGTCATTTTTCCTGTATTATTATTAGAGTGCTGCTTTTGTCTGCATCTCCCTCAAAAGTGTATGTGTGTGTGGGTTCCCTGTATCTTATCGCTCAAGGGAAATGTTTCTTTCAGATTTTAATCAGCATGTATTGTGCTGGAGTTCATTGTGGAGTCATTGTGTGGCACTCTAGAAATAGTTGTCTCTTTAGTAGAGGCTGTAACTTACACTCAATTACAAATCAAAATGTTCTTTATGATTAAGAAAAGCCAGATAGAATATTAGCTGCCTCAAATACATGCTGTCAATAGAATTAAAATTTTCATGAAAAAAGTAGCACTTGAGCAATGTTTGGAGGCCAGATTATTTTTATGTACTGTTTGGTCTACTCAATGCATCCATCATATTAATTGGACTGAGTGCTACTATCATAATAACAAATGACGTGAATGGACTCTCAGGCATATAATTGATCGAGTGCTAGGTAGTGCTTAGGTCAGATCATAAATCTTTATTGACTTTTGACAAGCTTGTCTTTTATTACAGGACTCTGTTGTACCAATATAAGCAAATACACTCATCTAAAGGATTATTAGGAATACTAATACTGTGTTTGACCCCCTTTCGCATTCAGAACTGCCTTAATTCAACGTGCCATTGATTCAACAAGGTCCTGAAAACATTCTTTAGCAATGTTGGCCCATATTGATAGGATAGCATCTTGCAGTTGATGGAGATTTGTGGAATGCACATTCAGAGCTCCCGTTCCACCACATCCCAAAGATGCTGTATTGGAAGTAGCCATCAGAGGATGGGTAAATGGTGGCCATAAAGGGATGGACATGGTCAGAAACAATGCTCAGGTAGGCCGTGGCATTTAAACGATTGGCACTAAGGGGCCTAAAGTGTGTCAAGAAAACATCCCCCACACCATTACACCTCCACCACCAGCCTGCACAGTGGTAACAAGGCATGATGGATCCATGTTCGTCATTTTGTTTACGCCAAATTCTGACTCTACCATCTGAATGTGTCAACAGAAATCGAGACTCATCAGACCAGGCAACATTTTTCCAGTCTTCAACTGTCCAATTTTGTTGAGCTCTTGCAAATTGTAGCCTCTTTTTCCTATTTGTAGTGGAGATGAGTGGTACCCGGTGCAGGTCTTCTGCTGTTGTAGCCCATCCGCTTCAAGGTTGTGCGTGTTGTGGCTTCACAAATGCTTTGCTGCATGCCTCGGTTGTAACGAGTGGTTATTTCAGTCAAAGTTGCTCTTCTATCAGCTTGAATCAGTCGGCCCATTCTCCTCTGACCTCTAGCATCATCAAGGCATTTTCGCCCACAGGACTGCCGCATAATGGATGTTTTTCCCTTTTTACACCATTCTTTGTAAACCATATAAATGGTTGTGTGTGAAAATCCCTGTAATTGAGCAGATTGTGAAATACTCAGACTGGCCTGTCTGGCACCAACAACCATGCCATGCTCAAAATTGCTTAAATCACCTTTCTTTCCCATTCTGACATTCAGTTTGGAGTTCAGGAGATTGTCTTGGCCAGGACCACACCACTACATGCATTGAAGCAACTGCCATGTGATTGGTTGATTAGATAATTGCATTAATGAGAAATTGAACAGGTGCTTCTAATAATCCTTTTGGTGAGTGTATTATACAGTTTATATAATATTTATACAATAACACTGGGATTCACAGTCGCACTCTCTTGACTTAAGTTAAAATGTTTAGTTGATGTATCAACTCAGAGAAATACTCAAAAATTTGCACATTATTTTTCATTTTTAGATTTCATCAACTCACAAACCCCTTGAAATTCCCTTAGAAAACCCTGTAATAAGTGAAAGTTCACCCAATAAATGAACACTCCTCTCATGTCATTTCAAACAGGAGAAGTATAACATGACAAAACTCTTCAAAACAATTCAGGAAAATATTATTATAAAAACGCTGTTCTTTTGAACTTTCTATTCAGTCAAAGAATCTTGAAATAAAAAAGTAAAAAACTGTTTTCAACATGGATAATAATCATACATGTTTTTGGAGCATAAAATCATCATATTAGAGTGATTTCTGAAGGATCATGTGACACTGAAGACTGGAGTAATGATGCTGAAAATTCAGCTTTTTTTCAGAGGAATAAATTACATTTTAATATATATTAACATAAAAAGTCATTTTAAATTGTCATAATATTTCACAATATTACTGTCTTTTTTGTGTATTTTTTTATCAAAAAAATTGCAGCCTTGTTGAGCAGAAGAGACTTCTTTTTAAGAAACATAAAAAATCTTACCGATCTTAAATTTTTGACCTGTAGTGTATATATTTTTTTTAGTATGTTTAGTTTAAATTTATCTGTCTAATGTATTCACCCAAATTAAGATCTAAGAAAAATTTACTCAGAGATGACAGGAGATACTGTATGTGCATTTGAAAATTTAGAATTCTTTCTTGAATGATTCCTAAATATCTTATCTTATATTCACAAAAGTCCTTAGACAAGAACGGGTATTGTTCAGAAAATTCTTTGATGAGAGGTTTGGTCCACTTCAAATGTTGATTAACTACGTCTTTTTGCAATTTGCTTTGATTTACATAGTCTTGCTGCTGACATGGCATTAAAAGAAACAAACAAACAATCTGATTGCTATACAGTATGTTTACATTGTATGAAAAGGATAAGCACGAACATTGTGCTAAATTTATCCTTTTGTGCTCCACAAGAAGAAAGTAAGTCATATGGATTTGAAATGACAGAATTTTAATTTCTGGGTGAATTATTCCTTTAAGTGGCAAGGGATTAGGGATGTGTGCAGGCACAAACAAAATAACTAATTAGTTTTTGCAACGTTATTAAGAAATCGCCCCCCTCTCATTTTCAGAGTAACTGTGTGCACTTCATTAGACAGTTTGAATATTTACTTAAATATAGTAAAAACTAATTTTAGGCATGATTATTGTGTAATTGCCTGTTTGAGAAAGCAACTGTTGCCAGTTTTCCCAAAATTATTAGCAGGGAGTATGGTATAGTGTTTTTTATTTTCACTGTAAGCCCAAAGGCTTTTATGAGTTTTTAATGTTTTTTCCTCTTTCCTGTAGCTATAGCAAGTCAACGTTGTTATCAACCCCAGTGCTCGACTCCTTTCATGTGGCGATGTTTACACTTTACTTGCTCACTGCTGGTACTCCCTCAAGTGGAAAAGAGTTTAACAAATGAAAAAGTAGCACATAAATACGACACAGGAACGATCAACTTTTGGGTGAGCATTATCCCTGCTGAGACATAGCAGGACCACAGGCATGCTTTAGGAACAGTTTATCCTCATGACATTACAAACCTATGTTATATTCCTACTTTTGTGTGCTCTTTGGAGCTTGGCAGTATAAATTACCATCCACTTCTTGTATGGAAAAATCCTGTGTGCTTAATTGTATTTAATGTGCATTTGTAATGTTCAAATATTACCATATAAATACACTATCACATCTTTGATCATAGGTCTGAATCAGATCCCAAGTTTTGACAAAAACATTACATGTTCAGCTGGCAACTTTTAAAAAAAAATGTTGACAGTGAAAGAGTTAAAGGAATGGTTCACTTAAAAATTAAAATTCTGTCATCATTTATTCGCAGTAAATGATGACAGACTTTACATTTTTAGGCGATCTATTCCTTTAAATGCATGATATAGAAGTTTCGAAAGAAATATGCTAAAGTGTACTTCTTTTTCACTTTTTGGGATAAATGTGTCTTAAAGAATGCACAAGATGGTGAAATACTGATAAAGCCTGACATAATATTGGAGATTTTATATCTGAACTTTGGCAATATTTATTACAAGGTATCTAATGATTTAGTTTTTGAGAAGAAGACGAGGGTGATGTAACATGGACAGAAAGACATGGTCTAGTTTGGTAAGATTGTGAGTCTTGTAGAGATGAGATCGTTGTGCAGTTAATGATAGTTGCATCATCTGTCATGGTCTACCCAAACAAGTGGCTGGATGATTTTGTGATCTCCAGGACATGCATCTTGTTATACCCTCAAATATTTTGTTTATAATATACTTTGTTTGTTTCGTAAGTATTGCACGTAGGTTTTAATGACATGTTGTTTCCTATTCTAGCAGGAAACCTATTTTGCCATTTAGGGGACATGACTCACACTTTCACATGAAATATAACTGTGGGTAAATGTGAAATCGATGCCATCACAATGATAGACGTGCAACAAAGTCTCATTCAAACAGCAGTTGGCACAGCTGTGACCCAGCAGACGCGCATTAGTTTATGATGTTAAGGTGGGTTTTCCTGGCCTATAGTTGCCTGTCACTTTTTATTGTCCTGTCTATTAATGAACAGCCAAAAAAGTTGTGTGGATGTCTCCTTTACTTGCAATTTTCTGCCTGAGCTCAAATAAAACTCTTGAATACCTTTTAAAGAATTAATGATTTGATCCTCGGAAACTTTCACAAATCGGCGTCTAGCTCCTCTGACGTGCATTTATCGGCCTCATTTGTGTGAAGTTTATAGCCAATAGACCTTAGTCAGTGAACTTCACACTTCAGCATACTTTTACAAAGAGTATACTTATTACAAAAATAATATACTTTAACATAGTATATAAGGTTCATCTGGATGTAATATGTTCAGACACTTAAATGCATGTTACTTGCACTACCTATTAAGCCCACCAAAATCTAAATCTAGGTTTTTTCATAGATATTGGCATTGCTTATAAGAAAAATCATTTGTTAAAATGCTAGATTTATCTCTCATTTCAAAATGTATTAATTAGTTAATGTACTATTTAGAATATAAAATTAAGATAATTTAGGAATAAATTCAGAAGTCTGGCATGGGCTTAATTGGTACTTTGGCACCATTTAAGCCCGCATGTGCTCCAAATATGCCCAGTTCCTCATTGATTCACAAAATGTAAAAAAATAGTTTATTAAAAAAAGTAAAACATCAATATATGTGTTCAGTGACAGAGAAGTCCCCGTAAAGGCAATTCTTTAAAAAAAAAAAAAAAAAATGTAAACACATTATAAATGTATTGCTAAAAAATATTACAAAGACTGTGAACTGTGAAGTACTGAAATGCGAGAGTTAAGACCGTTAAAGAGTTTTTCACCATTGCTATTTTCCTGGATTTTTTGGACGGGGCTAAAACGGGGCTCGATG
This sequence comes from Hybognathus amarus, assembly GCA_030378365.1. NCBI lineage: Eukaryota > Metazoa > Chordata > Actinopteri > Cypriniformes > Leuciscidae > Hybognathus > Hybognathus amarus. Next base: position 148,469 of record JAQIUQ010000385.1, on the reverse strand, counting down.
AGCCCCTGAGCCCGATGGACATGCCCCTATTTATTGACGCACTGAGGCTCAGTGAATTCGCATCAGTTTGGCGATGTCAATTGCGAGTTACTGTCAGTAGTACTATTAGTTACTACCATAGACATATAGATCACTATAGTTACTACAGCCTACACTTTGCTAGCTAGCTATGCCTTCGACACAGAAATACGTAGGCTATTACCTGGATGCGATCATGTACAAAACAGATTGAATGTCTTCATTTAAATTTCCTAAAAACAATCACATCAAGAAGAGGATTAATTTTGTGAAGAGCCAACCTTGATGGGGAGCTGAGGATCACCACCACTAACATCCGCCTCTGTAGTGATCATTTTACACGCGGTAGTTTTATAAACTTTCGTCAGAGACAACTGGGATTCAACAACCCGATCTCACGGGAATTCGTTAGAATTTTACAAGGTGGCTAATTCGTAACAATTCATACGACCTCACTCGTACGAATTAGTACGATTTTGCTATATCGTACATATTTTACGAATTGGCCAGTTCGTATGAATTCGTACGAATGACCTATCCCTAACCCCGCCCCTAAACCTAACCATCACATGGGTTTAGACAAAATAGATACGAATTTGTACGAGTGAGGTGATACGAATTAGTACGAATTAGCCACTTTTTAATCACTCGTACGAATTCGTACGAAATTGGTCGTAAGATAGCAATACATTCTCATCCTTTAGCGTCACATAGAACGCTATATGACAAAACGCAAAACACATGGCACCCGTTATCGTTAATATAACACGCTGTGATGGGTAGGTTTAGGTGTGGGGTAGGGTAGTCTCATATTACACTAAAGGATTTATGATGCCTTGGGTTTGCGTGTTTTATAAACGATAAAGGGTGCCACGTGCGTAGTATAGCGCCGTTTTGTCATATAGCGTATATGTGACACTAAAGGATGAGAATGGGCTGGAGATTCACTTGTAATCCACTGTTACAGGTGAATGGAGCCGAATCTCCCGCCTTAGCCTTCATCTCCCCATCCTGAAAGCAGTTCCGCCTAATATCAGCGTTGTCAGCTTTCCTGCGAATGGGCGTGGTTTCAGCACAGCCAGCGGACACGCAGCGTTTGAGAGCAGAGAATAATGCAATTTTTTTTTTTCAAGCTCAGAATACATACTTAATTTTGACTTTACAGGGACTCAGGACTGTGGTGAAAATATTTAATGAAGCGTCTGTCACCTTATATTAGACACTGGATCACTGGTTCATTAAAACTGTTGTTCAATGGTGGCTGTGCTTTCCTTGGTCTTTGGTCCAATTACTTTTAAGAGCTAATTAGCAATGAATACATTCGGCTTATAATAGTCAGAATATGTAAAACAAAAATGGTATGTATGAGAAATTGTGTGAAAAGCAGTTTTCTTGTACCATACATAGAGAAAAGAGAGCATGTTTAAATACATCACTAACTAGTTTTTCAGTTCGGTTCTGTACATACAAAGAATTTTTGTAAATGTGGTTGTCACTTCCTGATATTTCAGTAGTTAATTTGGTTGTAGACTGCAGTTGTCATTCCTGTAAATTAACTCATATGTCTGCATTATTACTGACTTGTATTAACTTACTGTAGCTCACATAGCGTGTCAAACCAAGCTCAAGTGAAAATTTAACTGTAACATATAATAGATAATTTTTTTAATTGTAGTCTTTTAAAAAGGTGTGCGATATAGTGTTCAATAGGTTTTCCGTGGAATAGATACACAATACCAGCTTTCTCGCTCTCTCATCTCTCCGACAGCAAGTTGACACTCACTCGTTTCTTTTGTCCGATATGAGTTCAATATGAGTATTGTTGCTGTTACAGGGCTCAAATTTCGCCATGGGATTGTACAAATTGTGCATAATTTCACTCCTTCCCACAGTTTTTTGGTAATAACTTTACAACTCCCTGTTAAACTCGATCAGGCCGGTTCTATCCCAGCAAACACAGAATGTTCCCCTAACGATCCCGTATGGTTCCTATTAGGTTATTTTTTTGGGAACCAAATAAAAATGTTCTGGGAACGTTCCCTGTAGGTTACTTTTAGGTTTAATTGAATAACCTAAGGAGAATGTTCTCTGTATGTTATTTTTAGGTTTAATTTTATAACCTAAGGACCAATAGGTTGTACCAATTTTGGTTCCGGAAACCAAAAACTAACTTTCCCAGAACCTAAAATTGTTAGCTGGGATGTTAAAACGTGCGTCTCTGGTGGGCGGGGCCTGTGGCTGTAGTAACTGTAAAGCCATGGACAGGGTTATTTTTGCGGTTGACTTTGTTGCATATGCATTGTAGGAGTTTTTCTTTCAGACGCAAAGCTTATGGGAAGATAAATGAGAATATTTAAATGAGAAAATGGGAGTATTTACTTGAAGGTTTGTCAGATTGCTGGTATTTACGCCATATTTATTTTTTTTTTCGTCGCTTTTAATCTGTAATTACAAAAAGAGACTCTTCTGATGCATTGTGGTCGTGAAATTCATGAAAGCATGATAAGTAGGGGTGTAACGTTTTCGAACCGAACCGAAAAACCGCGATACTAAACTCATGGTTAGAAGTCGCGATACGGTCCTTGCGTACCGAACACGCCCCGCCCCCTGCTACCCCGGCCCGGCTCAATGGACCTCATACATGTCTTTTGTGGACAGTACATAACGAATTCAGTTTTTTAGCCTAACCACCATTAACACCAAATAACAAGCTCCATGTTTTGTTACTTTCGATAAGAAGCAAGGTGTAATCTTTCAAATTCTGTCTATTTGATCGTGAAATTCAAACAATAAATGGCGTTTTGGCGCTCTTTGATGTGGCGTGACATCGCTCTAGGCATACTAGCAGTGTTGCCAAGTCCGCTTATTGTAAGCGACTTTGGGCTTATTTTTCTGTAAAGTCGCTTGCAAATATTAGGTAGTCGTGGGTCGCGTTTTTTTGGGCTTGTTTCTAAAGTGTAGTTGCTTATTTGGGCTTGTTCCTAGCTCGGATATTTTCAATGTTATTTAAATGTAGCAGTTTGTCTTGTCTGTTCCCTCTCTCTCCCTTTCCCCATTCAAAGAGTTTTTCCCACCCACACCCTTCTTCTTATTGGCTCTGACCCAGATGGCAACGAGTACTATCCAATCAGAGGCAGAGAAGGGCAATCTTCTTTTTTTTTCTGGTTAGGAAAACGTCAGTGAGTGACGTTAAAATGAAAAAACGTGCAAAGTCTCGACCATCGCGACTGATAGTGACTGGACTGTAGGAGTTTTATATATTAATTATATGTTAGATATTTTAGATATAGATATTATAATTTAAATTCTGTTTAACCCTTTATCTGTCACCCTATTTTTCGCATAGACATGAAAATCACTATTCAAATGGTTGTAATTCAAGAATGCTTTGGAATATTTGGTCTTGTTTTGAAGAAGACATTTGCCTAATTCTTGTGAATGATTAAGTGAAGTATTACGAAATTATGAAAGTGAAACACAGTTTGAGTTTATGAAAATGAACAATGTAAAACATTATTTCTATTTTTTATAAAATATATTACAAAATATATTTAACTCTAGAACTGCAAGAAAATGTAAGCCAAAAATCTGAAGAAGTTGTGTTCCAAATTTTAGGTTGATATCTCAAAAATGAGCTTCAGTCAGATTTTATTTGGGCGCAGTACCCACACTAGATGGACAGCCATTTCATTACAGAAGAAAAATAAACTGTACGTGTGCACAGTTTTACAAAACTGCGCACAGTTTACCAATCTGTCCACGTGGATGTAATTGAAAAAAATATAATAAAAAAATAAATAAAAAACTATCCGATCCGTCCCCATAGACTGTAAAACCGTGCAAACAGTTTTTTTTTCATCTAGGGGTCCAAAGAAAAAGCTCTTTTACTGTCTATGAGAAAAAGTCGCTTGTTTTGGGCTTGCTTTCAGCGGGCCTGGTTGCTTATTTGTCTCGCAAGATGTGGCAACACTGCATGCATCCGAGGGCTCGTCGTCATCTCAAGCGGCAGCACGGCGCGCGAGTAAACGCGATCATCTCTTCCTCAGTTACCGAAAGGACACCTGAAGGTATGTTGAAAGATATTAGAGTAACGTTACATACTGAAAGGTATCAAAACTCGTGTAATCGCTCAATCAGTGTTTCAGCAGCGGAAAGACGTCAATAAAACAGCATAGCTTGTCACTAGCATTATATTTACCTCAGCAGCTGTCATTCAGTGTCCATAACTTCCTATAAATGAACTCTTGCACTAAATAAATGCACTATGTTAGCCTGTATATTATATTTTACTTAACCTGTTAATGATATCTTGATTATTTAATGTATGTATGTTTAAAATATCTTTCATGAAAATGACAACTGTGTAAATTATTCGAGTAAATACACAAGTTAATGTAAAAACTGCCTTATGTTCAGTTTACATGTTTTCATACAATGTGTTATGTGTTGATTTTTATATCTAAAAAAATAATAGCATCTGAATTTACTTTATATTACAGTAACGTAGGCTCCCTATACACTTCAGCAGATTTGTTGTTTAATCCTTGTGAAATGTTTAATTGTAATTGAATTAAATTAAAGACAACGACCTTTTTCATTAAACCACTTTAAAAAAAAATAAAAAAAATAAAAGCCATTTTAGCTTTCTAAACCGAATCAGAACTGAACCGAGACATCAAAACCGTGGGAAAACCGAACCGTCAGTTTTGTGTATCGTTACACCCTAATGATAAGAGTCATTAAAATAATGTCGCAATGCAAAAAAAAAAAACTGCAATCCTAAAATAGAATTTGTAAATGGAAATATAATATTATGGTAATCTAATGCACAACATAATTTTGCTTTCTTCCATTTTGCTGTGACCTGGAATGTGTTTTGTGAGCACAAAACCTGTAATCTTTCCTGTAATTCGTGATGAAGTACTGTTCAGGTGGTCCTCACAATGGCCAAAATGATGATACGTTGTGCATTTTGACACGTATTAATGTACTACTGATTTTCCCACCACAATCACGACACTTACAGTAGGTAAGATTGTGTGCAAAGGCCATTATTTCCAAGGTGCTCATAATGAATCAAGTACTCCACGACCATGAAACTTGATTATTACAACTAGGTGTGTGTGTGTGTGTTGGGAAACCCGGAGAAACCTCTGTCGCCATAGCAACACACCACTAGGTCTGACAGGGTTCTCGCTGTGAGGAGAAGATTTGTAAGGGTTAACCACCACGTGGGGTCCGGGTCCCCTTTTCCGGACTGTTAATTCACATTATCTCTTTTTTTCGTGAGTGCGAGAAATGGACAGATTACACATTCTTATCTTTTTATTCCCGTTGTTATGACATGACTCACCGGATATTAATCGTCCCTCCATGTTTCTGTCCAATTACGCAGAGCTCTGTGGAAATGAGGCTGGCTCCAGAGATCTGAGAGGAAGTCTTTAAAAAGACTGGAGTGATCTGGCTCACACTGATCTGGTCTGTGGCTAATGCCTCTTTATGAGTCCCTGGATAGTTGGAGCCAAGAAAACTGATTAAAATGGGACTGGAAACGTGCCAGAGTACAATGAACTTGATGCGTGTGACATTCTCCCATGAGTGACCTTTAAAGGAACTTAATTGTTATTTACAACTTAATGTGTGTGGACAGCTACTGTGGTGTGATGTCAATAACCACAGACGATTATATTGACTCGACATTCAGTGTCTTTAAATGTGCTGGAAACACGTTCACACTTTACAGTACACTCACTGAAAGACAGTTTAGAACATTTAAAGGGATACTCCACCATCTTTTTTTTCATATTAAACTATGTTATTCCCTTAACAAAGACGAGTTGATACATACGTATTCTTGGCCCATATTGAATGAACTGGGCTAAGGCCCTGTTTACACGGAACGCTCGCGGGTGAAAACGTAAAAATATTTTATCGGATGTGCCTTTTCGTTTCTACACGGCGACGGCGTTTTTGAGGCTTAAAAACGCAAAAAAGTGAAACCACCCTCCAGAGTGGAAATCTTAAAAACGCTCCACCGTCGCGTTCTCGTGTAAAGGGTAAAAACGCAAAAGTCTGCTTGACAGCGAAGGTTGTACGCAGGCGCGTGGACTTGGTGTTGTTATAGTATGCACTCCTAGCCGCCTGAAGTGCATACTACATTGAATTTCACACACTTTTGCGTCACCATTTGCATGCGAATTTCCCACACAAAACGCTCGTCTAAACGCAGAATAAAAAGTGATGACGCAACGCCACTTTTGCGTTTTCTCTTCAGAATCGTTTCCGTGTAAACATAGCCTAAGTTAAGTGCTATCAAAGTGTCTCGTGTGCCAGAGCAATTGAGTGCATGGACTATGCATCAACTCGTCTTAGTTAGGGGAATAACATAGTTTAATATAAAAAAAACACTTTTCCTAGAGTAGAACAGTCTTCTTTTCAATTAATGATATTTGCATATTTTTAACTAGGTATATCTTTATTTCAAGCAGCAGACATATTTATTTGTATGAATTAAATATAATGAATCCTTATTAAAGCTATTAACGAGCAGTGAATGCTTTTCTCTTTTCTTTTGTTGCTTGAATATTAAGGACACAGACGGCATTACTGTCACTTTAAGACATCGGATTATGTCCAATGACATGCGGATACAAATGCACTGATGCACATACAATACACTCACAACTGTTTAAGACAAAACCAGCATAGTTTACAAGAATGCTCTCCAAAAACGGACATTTAGACATAATGTTGTGAGTATTATTTTGTCCATTCAGACACGAAAGAGAGCTCAATTCAGTACTCGCGCGGGACACGCGCTATAGCTTGTAAAAACTGCACCAAATATAGCTTTTTTTTGCGTCATCACTCTTAATCAGACTTTTAAGTGAGCTTTACTCATTCTCTCAGACGTTTACAGTTTAACGTTTTATGAGACAAGCAGTGCATGCCAACTCCCGTGCCGCTGGGTAGATCAGCACATTACAGTAGGCTACAAATGTGCGCATTTACCTCAAACGCAGGACATCAGTTCTGACTGGATCTCTACCCAAATCGTCACTATCTAACATTTCTGTCTAGTTTTTATTCATTGAATATCCGTTGTTTAACCAGCCCAACATATTTGCGATGTCATGAAGCCATTTGATAGATGTACCGCGGATCGAGTCTCCCCGAGTAGCCGGCCAGTGATAGTAACTATAGCAACATCATGAGAAGACGCGCTCCGTTGTAGTTCAGCGCTTGGTCGGTTACTTTTGGCATTTTCTAAGTAAGTTGGCCAAATAGGCTAGTAATAAATGAACACTCATACAAAAATGTCTTCGTCCTGTAGGCGTCCTGGAGAATATTTCTGTTTGTCCTAAACACATTTTCTATCGTCCCAGACGATCAGACGCCGTCAGTCTCGAGCCCTGCTATAACCATAAGACTGAAACATTGCAAGTTACCTTTGAATAATGGCATAAAGGTTCTGACACGCCAAACTAACACTCGGCCATTGTTGAGCGTCAGCCGGGCCATGTTTTTGAGTTGTGTTTCACACCGCAGCCACTAGTCGGATCTTGTTGGGGGCTCTTTGGCCGATTGAGCATGTTGAATGTTGAGCATGGTGACTAAATGCCAGACCAGTCATTTAAGGGCTGTTTACACGACACCGCTTTCAACTAAAAACGTTAAACTTTGAATGTGTTTTGGACGTTCGTTACACGACAGACGACGTTTTGGGGACCTGAAAAATGCGAACTTTTGAAAATGGGTTTCGATTGCACGTTTTGAAAACGGTTTTAAAACATAAAAACATGAACCTCTGAAGACAATCACGTCATGCACATGTGTATTGCGTGTTCAATCTATTGCGTTTTATGGCAATTTAATGGCCTGGCAAGAGTATGCAGTCTTTTTGGTCGTTTTCGTGGATAGTTTGGACAATGGTGTCGTTTGTACTTGGAAAACTCAAAGGAAAAAAGCAAACCATCATGGTATAAATGCACCCTTAAGGCCCACACTAAGCACGATATCTATAAAGATAACGAAATATTCGTCCACATCAACGACTGATAACGGTCTTTTTATTCTAAGCATGCACGTGCTGCGGTTTGCAGTCACGAAAATGACCTGCTGTTGCTGCTTTGTTACAAACAAATATCAAAAGAAAAACAGGCGCTTTTGATTTGGGTACACGATCGATATCCTTAAAAGTCGATAGGAGTTGGAGCGACATTTAAACAGTGAATCTAGCAAGTCTAGTGTTTTATTTGGATTTAGCTGACGAAGTCAATGATGGGATAAAAACATCGCCTTGTACTTTAGCAATGTTGTCAACTAGCGCTGGATAGCCTACCTGAGGTCATTTTGTAACACTATGCTAAACTGCATAATCAGTTTCTGCATAATCACTCATTGTAAATACTTTTAACAGTTTATTCCCAGTATGCTTTCCATATATACATCTTTTTAAACGTATCATTGAAATGGGGGGTTGACTCGTCAAACAGTGGAGGATTTTTTTTACCTTCGACGATTAACTTCTCTGCAATGTCATCTGCCATTTTAAATACGCGATTCTGATTGGTTGTCAGTGTTTTATCATTGGACAGCTGGAAAAAAATCGTTCTGAAAGTGATCCCAACGATATCGTTCCTCATATCTTTATCGTTATAGCTGTGGTGTGAACTCTGTTATTCTTTAATATGGAGAACGATTTTTAGAATTATCTTTATTGTTATCTTTATGGTTATCGTGCTTGGTGTGAATGGGCCTTTAGTCTGCATAAACTCACGTTTAGATCTGCCTTTATCCAATCAACAACCCGCAGACAGATTTGAACTGAATATTTTTTCTTTGGGACATAATGGCCAAGCTAAAACACTCTTGCTTTCCCTTTTTGCCCATGCATGAATTCCAGGGTGGGATGTGGAAGTAATTCTATTTACCATAAATCAAATTTGCCGTCTGTAATCAAGTCATCCACATCTTGACTTGTAAACAGACAGTCAGAGGAATACTAGTTTACATCATTTAACTTTTGTTTGCTGCTTTTTACCATATACAGTATGAAATTTGAACTAAACTTGAATGAAAGACATTTTTCCATCTTTTGAATGTGAATTTTGATGTTAACCCAGATACCAAAAAAGCAATAAAATATTAAGTCAATTTTGGCATATCAACATTCATTGTTTTCGGATATGGAGCATTGCAGAGCAAGTCAAGGGTTCAGAGTCCTTAACTATTCCTTAAATTCATTGCAGTTTGCTAAATATGAATACTTTAATGCCATTGAAATAATCATAATCTGATGTTTGAATTGACATAATTCTCAGTTAACGATGAAACACTAAAAATTACTCAGAAGCAAAATCGTCAATGTATCATTGAATGTTGTCAAGGTCTGATTTAAAATGAATGGTCAGTAATATATAAATTCATCTAGTGTGATGAATAATGAATCTAGTGTGTTTAAAATGTGCAACAGTAGAGAGTGGCACAAAATTACTTTTTCTCGATAATGAAATGATTTTTCCAACCCTATCCGAAACGCTGAATCCCTAAAAATATTCTAGAGACAGCTGAAGACTCATCTCTTCCATCAGCACTTAACTCCATGCTGCTGAAAAAAATAACTTCTATTCTGTTTTATGGTCAATTTTTTTTCTATGCTCTCACTATTTCCTAACCCCTCCCTATTCTAGCATGTACTATCCTCAACGGTGACTCAAACTTGATATTTCTATTATCTACAGGTGGCCTGATGGCTATTCTGCCAGCAATGCAACTATTCAGGAAATCGAAATACAAAATGCGTTCAAATGTTCAGATTAATATTCACCAAAAGTCACAATCAAGGCCAGACATGTTTATTCCCTCTTTAAGAGGAATAACTTGTTACGTTCCTCAATTTGAAAGAGGCTTTGGATAAAAGCCTCTGCTAAATGAATAAATGCAAACATTTTAACCGTGGAATCCATTTAAGTGCTCCACCAAACACAAGAGCTTCCCGTTTTTTGCTTTCAAACCATCTAGTGATCATTTGTGCTAGTAAACACATTTGAATTCCTGTTTGGAAATGATTGCCCATGGTTATTGGCATCTTGCCGCTGCAGATGCCGGACCGGCGTCGAGTTGGAATATTCTTCTACTGTCAGTTCCAGATCTCTGTTTGAAGAGTGTGGACTGGAATAAAAAGCCCCAGAGTTATGGCTCCTCCTGTTGCGTTCTCCCTCGCTGTGGAAGTCATTTATAATTCTGAATGGCGAGGTCAACCACAGCCGCCTTGCACACAAATGGCAACATCATTTCCTTCTAAAGCTGTTAGAGTTTAATATAGCAGCAGCACTTTCTATCTCTCATCTAATTGCTTTTTATTATTATTACGGCAATGGCAATAAGTCTAACTTTCTTGCCTCCTCTCTCATACATGTCCTCATTATCTGTCCTTCCCCTTCCTCTCCCTCTCCAACCAAACATCATCATTCCTTTTAGAGTGCAGGTAGAGTTCTATGTGAATGAAAACACTTTCAAGGAACGTCTGAAGCTGTTCTTCATCAAAAACCAAAGATCCAGTGAGTTCTCGGCCAGACCGAGGGCGACACTAATTGTGGCTTTTCTTGTCCTGTGAGGTGGTAGTTTGTTTTTGCTTGACCCCTGTGAGTGGCTCTGTGGAGCTGGTGCTGGGTAATTGGTTGGTCTTGTATTTGTCACTGGCCGTTTGATGTGCTGTCCTCTAGCTGTCGTGTCCCGTCCGTGAGTATTGCGCTTGGTGTGACTGTTGTTTGTGAAGCTCTTTGTAATGCTGATTGGTGACAGATTCACGCTCTTGTGTGCAGGTTTGAGAGTGCGACTCTTCAACTTCTTCCTGAAGGTTGTGAGCTGCCTGCTCTACATCGTACGAGTCCTGCTGGATGACCCGCGGGAGGAAAGAGACTGGTGAGAGCGCAGCCGAATGGGACCGAAGATGCTTTTGCTTGACGTGAAAGCTATTTTAATAGACAGAAGAACTATTCATCTTGTTAAAGGGCACCTATTATGGCATTTAAAATGTTCCTAATATTGTTTTGGGTGACAAAAAAACACTTTTGTTGTCTTAAACATGCATTTGAAGAGTTCAGATACAAAAGCCTCTAAGTGCCATTTGAAATTTTCTTCTAAAATGATCATTTTTATCAAGCTTGTATATTAAAGTTCCGTAATTTCACTTAAATGGCAATGAAGATTACCTATTAATTGTCATTTAAGTGAAATTACTGAACTTAAATATACAAGCTTGATAAAAATGTTCAGAAGAAAATTTCAAATGGCACTTAGAGGCTTTTGCATCTGAACTCTTCATTTATTTTCACCGGATTTGCCCACCGAACTCCAAAATGGTTAATTTAATTACTCATTTTTCCAAATCCCTCCTTTGCGTGACGCTAATCTGCGGTGATTGACCCAATCAGTAATTGTTTGTGTTAGCCCAACGCATAAACATATTGATTAAGCACTGCAGTACTACAAGTTATTGCTCTATTCTTTATGACAACTCCAATAACAATGACATACATTTCACATATTTCAAAAAACATTGACAATTGGAGACCTAGAAGCTGAGCGTAACTTACACAACACACACACATACTTATTGAGCATGCTACAAAACACATAAAAGCAACAATCATTAATAATACTTACAGGTTGTGATTCGGAGGAGGAAGCTGATCCAAATAAAATTGGTACTGAACCTTCCTCGCGAATCCACTCTTGAAAGCATATATGTTTGTAAAGCAATTAAAATGACGCGAACACAGCACAAGGTTCGGCCTTGTATACTTTGTGTATTGAGTTGTATATATGAACTGTAGACACTTCACACCGGGACTAATTTCACACGCGTTATTCGCCGACGTTTAAGGGCACCAATGTGAGTGTTCACACTGACTGCCTCGGGTTTGTTTTTTTAGTTTGATGCGCCACGTCAAAAACTATCCGACCAATAAGATTGCTGCTTTTGCTCACGTGTTTGGAGCTTCTGAAGATACAGTAAAACACAACTTGGGGGCGCTCAAACACAAAACGGTCTTGCCGAGCACACATATGCAACGGTGAAGAAGATATACGCGTTGCCGTCTACACAGCCAGGAAGAAATAAGACGTGGAAGATGCAAGGCAAGATGAATGTAGATTTGCTGTTCTCATTGGTGTTAGAATATAAAGAACTATATGACAAACGCGACAGGGACTACAAACATCTTGATAAAAGAGAACAGTATGGAGTGGTATTGCAGGGCAAATTGGTGCCATTTAATGTCAGCGAATAAATTTGCATGTTCACTTGGCTCATCGTCAGCGAAAATCGCTTTGGTGTGAACACAAAAAACGCATTGAAAAACGCTGACGAATAACGCACGCTGATATTCGTCCCGGTGTGTACGGGCCTTTAGTCTTCAAATCCTCCCTGGGCAGTGAAAATGGGTCGCTTTTTATTCGCACTTAAGAACAAAGCGTCTTATTGTCGACATGATGTTTTCAAGTTAACCCTGGTGGCTGCGCGCAAAATGAGTGGACGTATCTTATTCAAATAACTTGTCAAGTTGACATCATCAAGTTGCCGTCAACTAAAAAAAACATCATTCGTCTATCGATTCATATCAGCGACTCAGAGTCGACTCTTACTTTTAGGAGACAATAACTTTGTATACGGTGAACTTTCATATTTAAAACTTTGCAGGATGTTTTCGTTCACTTAGATCAGTTACACTACGTGAAAGTTAATTTTCAAAATTCCATAATAGGTGCCCTTTAATATGTATTGTTTTGTACATATTCTAAATGTGCCTCAACAAAACTTCAAATCTAACAAAATTTCACCTAAATTTGATGTACAAAAACGTCTGTCGGTTTTGTTCAAAACATTTATACTAAACATGTCTGCAGTGTCTAGATGTAAATGTAAATATGTAAATACTAAGTAATAATAATTAACTAAATGTACTTACAATAGGGTTAGGATTATAGTTTGGTTTAGGGCTAAGCACATATAATATATATAGAAATTAATACAGTAACTATATGTAAGGTGTAACAAGGACACTGTAATATAAAATGTTAGCAAAATGTTGATCCAAAAATGGCAAATCAAGTCAAAGTGAAATGTTCCATTGTTAAAGACAACATTGCAAGTATCCCTCATAGTAAGGCTAATTTTAAAATGCATTGTGACACGTTAACTTTATTCAAGTCACTTTATTTAGTCAAGAGATATGTCATTATAAATGCCACTTAATTACCACAAAATACCAATTAATTTAAAATGTATCCATCTAATATTTTTGTGTTGGAAGTTTCCGTGTTATAGTATGAAGTAGCTTAGCTTAGCAACATGCTAACTTCACACTCAGCTTAAGTTTGCAATGTAAGGTTTCTGGAGGAACAGCGATTATTTCATTCATAACAAAGTTAAAGTAGAATTGAGCTTTATGAACATTGATTCACCTGATACGTTTGGAAACAGCGGTTGAGCAGGAACAACAATCTTTAATCTTTAAGGTCACGTTTAATCGCTTGAGGACGAAGTCACTAGCCATGTTTCCATCTACTTGTCAATCGAATTATCTGAAGTTCGGTTAAAAAACACATGCGAATAAAGCTGGTGAAAGTGTGTTTCCACCAAACGGCTTTAAAGCGAATAAAAACCTGTACGTAATGACGTCACATGCTGTTTTGCGATCAAATTGGTATATCGAATTGATTAGAGACATTTTAAGGGGTTTCCATTCATTTTCGCACTGAACTCGAACAACATTCAAGCAAACTTTTGCGAACAAAGTTTTGTTAGACAAAACGGATCACGCCATCTACCAACAAATGATCAAGTATTTCAAGTTGAAGCCTAATAATGCTTACCGGTATGTGCCAGCTGATAGCGACATACCGGTATGTATGGGATAATATATGCGAGGCGGTTGTTGAAGGGGTTGTATTCGCTATAACAACCGCCTCGCTATATATTATCCTGCTTATTACATATAAATCAACCAAATAAATAAATCAATAATTTGACACAAAATATTGACTTAAAAATGAGTTTATTGATTTAAAAACGAGTATTGCTTCTGCTAATGAAAGTCTGTTCCGTCTCTGAACTGCGTCCATGGCAACGGTGTGTTACTTAGCAGCGCCGCAGTCTGTTAACCAGAAATAACAGACCACATTATACATTAGAACTCAACCAAGCCACGTAAAAACAAGCAAAACTAACCTAAGAAAAAAACGACGCTAAACGTTGCTATGTTGATGCCGATGCACGTAAATGCCCGGCGACAGCGGAGGTGAATGTGGTGTGGGAACGACAGCGCTCCATCAGTTCTGGGAGATCGTGGTTCATAACCCTTTGGTTGAAGCATTTTTTTTATTTTTTGCTTTGTCCACTTACATCTGTCTTTATTGACATCCGCCATGTGTGCGCAAACAGACTGGCAGGAAATGAACTCGTCTTCTGACGTGTTGCAACCATAAAAGGTCATAAAACTTAATCGCAATTCATTATTTATTCGGCAAATAAAGTTTCCATCAGCTTTTATCGCATTAGCCGTACATTCGATCAAGAGAAAAATCCGATGAGACCGAATCGTATTTCATTTGAGTCGATTTTCATGAAATTTCATCGAATTTTACTGTTTCCATAAGGCATTTTTCATTCGATATCACTTAATTCGGATAAAAACGTGTCGATGGAAACATGGCTACTGACTAGTTGTACTGTTACTTTTGCTAGTAGGTGTTCCTGCTCAACTGCAGCCATATCAGTCGAATGTCTGTCCGCATTTCCATTGGTAGCCACTACATTACATCACTTCTCAATTGCATAAAATTGAACTTTGTCGCATCGCCAGAAGAGGTTGTCACTCAGGGCACTGGGAATCACTGGAAAAGTGAAGAAGATAGACAGGTATATAAACAGAAACAGGTCAGAGTCTGAGTTCTGAGTGTAAATAAAAAAAAATTGAATAAAACACTAACATATTTTCTGCCAAAGTGATAAAGAACAAGCTGATGCCAAAGAGATGCAAGTGAACGACAGGACCAGAGAAGGACGGTCAAAAGTGAAAATCTATTTCAGTTCAGAGAAGAGTTCATGTGGTGTTGGAGAGGGAGTGTGTGGGTAGACGAAGGGAAAGTGAGATCGGACTGAAGTGCCTTTGGACAGTCCATGCATTAAAGTCGTTGGAACTCTTATCTGTGTGTTTTTCCTTTCTCTGCAGTCCTGGCTGTCTCAGACAGAATGTCTCTGCCCACAACAGAAGCCATTTCGACTGGTAAGTATTCAGGCTCTTGACTCTGGAATGAGAAATGAACATGGTGGCTGAGGGCCAGATGCGCACAGACATACGGCCATTTTAATAGAGAAAATCTGAAGAAAATCAATACAAATTTAAGGAATGTGAATCTACACTTTTGAATATGTTTATCAGGAACTTTGCTCCTGATCTCTTCTGATATTTCATGTTTAGCTTAATATAGGGTGACCAACTGTCCTGTTTTCCCAGGACATGTCCTGTTTTCATGTAACAATATAACAATTTTCTATCCATACAGAGGAGGCATAACCTACTTTAAATGTATTGAAATTAATAAGGTATCTTTCAGTAAACTTCGAGTATCATTTGAGTAGGCCTGTCTGTTTGCCAGGCCAAGTGTCCTGGTTTTTGGTAATAAAAATATGGTCACCCTAGCTTAATATACCCTTGTGAAAAAGGGCCAAAATCCTTCAAAATAGTAATACATCCAAATACTTCAAATCCTATATATATATATGTGTGTGTGTGTGTGTGTGTGTGTGTGTGTGTGTGTGTGTGTGTGTGTGTGTGTGTGTGTGTGTGTGTGTGTGTGTGTGTGTGTGTGTGTGTGTGTGTGTGTGTGTGTTTAAAAAAAAAACTGTACTTGCAGGTAATATTAATGAAATGCTAAACCACTTAATGGCTGTTTCTTAACCCATTTTAAAAAGTTCAATTTGTAATCATGTAAAATTAAAAGTTATATTTTATAGCACATATTATATCATTGTTTTAAAGTCCCCCTGATTGAAAATCAAGCTTGTAATGTTGTTTATATGTCTATGTGGTGTTTTAATGTCAGCACCATTGCTGTGAATTTTCTCAAAAATGCAGTGAACCAAAGACAGTCTAAAAATAACGTGGTTTGAAATCGCTGGTGTTTCTGATGTCACAATCGAACTTGTAACCAATCAGGTCAATGTGTGATCGTCAAGGAGTGGATCTCTGGGCTGGTGCGAGTGAGTGGAGGCGGGGCTAATTTAAATATTCATAGATCCATGAATACTAAAAGAGACGAGTGTATACGATATTTTAAGGCCCCGTCCACACTACTGCGTTTTCGTTTAAAAACGGAGAATTAAAACGAATACGATCTCCATTATTATATATTATATTTGATCATATATGGTTATATATGATCTCGATGCAAAGCTCCAGGCAAAAATGAACAGGTCACAGTGTAACCGTGATAAACCGCATAGTGTTGCCATCACCATTTGGTGCTACAGTATTTACATGAATCCTTCAGTACAACATTGTTAACATTTGTTATCTCGGTTAACGTTATTTACAGATACGCTAATGAAGCTAAGTGACATGGTGTACAACGCAGCTAGAAGTCAACATAAATGTTTTCTAATGTTAGGCTAAAGTAACGTTAGAGATTTAAAAGATAACGTTCAAATATGCTGTTGAGTTAACTTAGAACAGATGTAGACATCCTTATGCCTGGTTCAGATTACACGTTTTTAGCCCGATTTTGGCACGATCCGTTTGACGTAGGGTGTCGTGGGGATTCGTAAACGACAACGGGCGTCGGACGCAAGATTCGATCGTATCATCTCGTATAGTGTGTCATAGTGGGAGACAACCTACGTCGCGTCTGCGATGCTTCACGACATCACGACAAAAAGACTAGCATGTTTAATTTTTGTAATGGTCGTTCACGACGGTTCCGTCACATGTATGAGGTTGACCAATAGGAGCACATCTTTTCTGTACACAACTTTCAAAAAATGGCGAAACGAAAGAGAGACTATGGTGCTAACGTTAAAACAAAAAGTAAAAATATATAAGAAAACAATAGTTTACCTCAAGTTCTCTTTGGAGGATTGACAGCCCGTACTGTCCTCTTCGAGCGGGGTTCTCAAGTCTCACGCAATGGCCGTGAGAGATACGCAATTTAACCAGTCCACACGCTCACACGCCACACCGTGTATTCTCACGCTGAAAAGGCAATGCCGAGCAATCCAGGAACGTGTCCATTGTCGGGTTTTTCTGAACACAGGACAGCTAATACAACACTCACCGCTTCATCCATTGTTTGTTTACGTTCATTTCCGGAAGTCACGCGCTAGTTTCGCTTTCTTGATGACATCACGCGCCGTTAAAGACGGCATGCGATGACAGGTCAGGAAGCAACGTGTAGTCTGACATTGTGTCTTGTCCACGACACGACAAGATTTTATTATTCAAAATCGCGTAATCTGACACAGTGACTATCGTAACAGACAAAAAAAACGTGTAATCTGAACAGGGCATTATTTAATTTATCGCCGTTTAGTTGGTGTTGTGGTCTACCGCATAACTTAATCGCATAGCCAAATCCAGAGCAGTCACTTATCTCGGTTGAGATGTGGCTTGGGAAAAGAATAAAAGAAATACACGCTGTCGCCCAGCCTCGGGAACCTAGTGTCGGAGTTACATGTACCCCATGCACACCGTTTGACCATTTTAAACTTTAAATAACAAGAAAAACGAATGAAAACTGATTAACTGCAATGCATTTCAATGGATGTGGAAGCAGAGAATGTCCGAGTGATATTGGGTTAGCTGCACACTGCGATTGGCTCATTGCGTTTGAGGGCGTGGCTTAGCTATAGGTCAATTGATTGTTTCCCATTTCTGTGATGTTGTGCTGGGTAGCCCCGCCCACAATGAAATCTGATTGGTCTTAAATTGAACTGTATCTTAAATATCCAACATTTTCTGACTCTCTGTGATTCAGAAATACATTTTTTTGCTTGAAATGCATTGTGTTGTGTACAGTTAGACTGTTTTGTCACATGCCAGCATTAGAATTGATTTATTGACTTCAGGAGAGTGCACAAGAAGTCTCCGTGACCTGTTTAACAAGGCGGTCAGGTTTTTGCTATTTATTAAGAGTCAAAACTGCTAGCGCTAGTCTGTAAGCATTTAATGGTGTGTTTCTGACAGGATGCCACTCTGCTCATTACTTTAATGCAGAATACACACAACCCAGCTTTGATTTCTTAATTTGAAACGAAAATGTCCGTATGAATCTGTTTATTGGTCAGGCGTTGTAAATTGATTGGATTCTGGAATTGGTGTGTTTGTTTGACATGTGTGGGGGAAAAGTGTTCAATTATGAGCCTGCCTCTTTATCCGAGCATCTCTAATTTGTAATTTTCCTTTCATTCTTTATCTCATTTTGTCATAATAATGGCTTCCTGTCATCAGGTCCCTCATAATTTGGGTGAACAGGCCTCTGCCACTTTGGGCTCTTCAGGTCAGAACAAACTCATTAACACACACACATACACTTGTGTTTCTTCTACAGGCTCTTTTGTCCTTTGTGTGCATTGCCCCATTCATTTTCAGATTCACAAAGTCTCTTCTATTCACAAATTTTGAATCCATCATTTATTTGATCAAATTTGATAATACATCAGGAACCAATCAGCCTATGCCATCAGAATTTTGTATTTAACTAATGATAAAAAATGAAACCTTATTGTAACGTGTAACCAAATAATAGTAGCAAAAAATAAATAATATATCAATCCATGGTACATACAAGAGCCTGTGGTTGAAAGAAACACACACAGACACATTTCCCATTGTTGTGTGTCCCACAGTTTTGCCATTTATTTCAGACAGTGTGAAACTCACTGCTCCTGCTGTTTCTTCCTACGCGGCCCCTGCTTCTCTCTCTAATCTCGGCCTCTTTTTGTCTCCCTGTTGGTCTATTTTCTCCTCTCTCCAGGTGCTTGTTGCATTCATCAGTTTTTCAGAGACAATGTTGCTGGTGTACCTCAGCTACAAGGTGAGTGAAACCACCCATGTGCTCATGGCTTTATCACTAGTACTTGTACTGGCTTCGAAGACGCCTATAATACCTGGAGAGAAGTACAGTATCTGCCAGATTCGTTTTCATTGCAATGCTTGCTGCATTTGAGCTTTTACCAAATAACCTTCTGTGGGATATTTATCTTGCATGTTGTGACTGATAATCAGTTTGTTTTGCATAGTCCAAAGACCAAGAAGCTCACCACATAAATCTGGTTGCTCGGCAGTTGACTAAACGCACATGTGAGCATTAATGCTATTATGGACTTTTTCGAAAATCCGCTCAGACTACGTTACCTCGTGTAATTAATGTTCATGAGCAGAGCTGGTATGTTTAACATTGTGTCCCATTGACTTTTTAGATCCTTCCTTCATCCTGAATATATTAGATCTGCAGTCCCCAGAGTGTATTTGAGAAGGTCAGACAAAATGAGATGGAGAAACAGATAGAAACTGCCTTCTGATGGCAGCTGGCATGGTGTGGTTCCAAGATGTTCGTAGCCGGTATTTATGGTCATTAGTTGGTCATCATGTTGGTCGATCTGGTTAGGGCTGGCACACCGTCTTAGACAAGCAACAAGCGAGCTACACTGTGTCAGAAACAAGCTTAACCAACTTTAAAGGGAAATTAATTGGTATGTTTTTGTTTACCTTAAGGACATCCAAGATGTAGGTGTCTTTGTTTCCACAGTATTTTCAATTTTGATAATTTTAGGTCAAACCTTTCTTGTCTGTCAGTCATATAATGGAGGTTTATGGTCACCACCTCAAAGAGCATGCACAGAGAAGTCCAAATTACACATGATTTAATGACTCGTAAATGTAAGTACACATTGATGGCCTAAGACATGAAACGAGCGGTTTGTGTGAGACAGCAAACAGTATTTATATCGTTTTTACTTCTTCTAAAACGAAACGAGCGGTTTGTGTGAGAAAACGAACAATATTTGTATAGTTTTTACCGTTTGTAAAACGAAGCGGTTTGTGTGAGAAAACAAACAGTATTTGTATAGTTTTTACGTTTGTAAAACGAAACGAGCGGTTTGTGTGAGAAAACGAACAGTATTTATATCTTTTACCCTGTTGTAAAACGAAACTAGCGGTTTGTGTGGAGAACGAACAGTATTTGTATAGGTTTTACCTCTTGTAAAACAAAATGAGTGGTTTGTGTAAGAAAACGAACAGTATTAATATAGTTTTTACTATAGTTTTTACTTCTTGTAAAACGAAACGAGCGGTTTGTGTGAGAAGACGAACAGTATTTGTATAGTTTTTACCTCTTGTAAAACGAACGAGCGGTTTGTGTGAGAAACGAACAATATTTGTATAGTTTTTACCTTTGTAAAACGAAACGAGCGGTTTGTGTGAGAAAACGAACAATATTTGTATAGTTTTTACCGTTTGTAAAACGAAACGAGCGGTTTGTGTGAGAAAACGAACAATATTTGTATAGTTTTTACCGTTTGTAAAACGAGCAGTTTGTGTGAGAAAACCAACAGTATTTATATCTTTTACCTCTTCTAAAACGAAACGAGCGGTTTGTGTGAGAAAACGAACAATATTTGTATAGTTTTTACCGTTTGTAAAACGAAACAAGCGGTTTGTGTGAGAAAACGGACAATATTTATATAGTTTTTACTTCTTGTAAAACGAAACGAGCGGTTTGTGTGAGAAAACGAACAGTATTTATATATTTTTACCTTTGTAAAATGAAACGAGCGGTTTGTGTGAGAAACGACAGTATTGTATAGTTTTTACTTCTGAAAACGAAACGAGCGGTTTGTGTGAGAAAACGAACAATATTTGTATAGTTTTTACCTCTTGTAAAATGAAACGAGTGGTTTGTGTGAGAAAACGAACAGTAGGCTATTTGTATAGTTTTTACTTCTTGTAAAACGAACGAAGCGGTTTGTGTGGAGAAAACGAACAGTATCTTATATCTTTTTACCTCTTGTAAAACAAAATTAGTGGTTTGTGTGGAGAAACGAACAGTATTTGTATAGTTTTGACCTCTTGTAAAACGAAGCGAGTGGTTTGTGTGAGAAACGAACAGTAATTATATCTTTTCACCTCTTGTAAAATGTAACAGAGCAGTTTGTGTGAGAAAACGAACAGTATTTGTATAGTTTTTACCTCTTGTAAAATGTAACGAGCAGTTTGTGTGAGAAAACGAACAGTATTTGGTATAGTTTTTACCTCTTTTAAATGAAACAAGCAGTTTGTGTGAGAAAACAAACAGTATTTATATAGTTTTTACCTTCTTGTACCTCGCGTGGTTAAGAAACAGCGGTTTGTGTGAGATAACGAACAGTATTTGTATAGTTTTTACCTCTTTTAAAATGAAACGAGCAGTTTGTGTGAGAAAACAAACAGTATTTATATAGTTTTTACCTCTTGTACCTCGCGTGGTTAAAAAACAAGCGGTTTGTGTGAGAAAACGGACAGTATTTGTATAGTTTTTACCTCTTTTAAAATGTAACGAGCAGTTTGTGTGAGAAAACAAACAGTATTTATATAGTTTTTACCTCTTGTACCTCGCGTGGTTAAAAAATAAGCGGTTTGTGTGAGAAAACGAACAGTATTTGTATAGTTTTTACCTCTTGTAAAATGTAACTAGCAGTTTGTGTGAGAAAACGAACAGTATTTATATAGTTTTTACCTCTTTTAAAATGAAAGCGAGCAGTTTGTGTGAGAAAACAAACAGTATTTATATAGTTTTTACCTCTTGTACCTCGCGTGGTTAAAAAAACAAGCGGTTTGTGTGAGAAAACAAACAGTATTTGTATAGTTTTTACCTGTTGTACCTCGTGTGGTTACAAGAGGTAAAAACAATATAAATACTGTTCGTTTCTCACACAAACCGCTTGTTTTGATGTCTTAGGCCATCAATGTGTACTTACATTTACAGAGTCATTAAATCACGTGTAATTTGGACTTCTCTGTGCATGCTCTTTGA
Organism: Hybognathus amarus; assembly: GCA_030378365.1. Lineage (NCBI taxonomy): Eukaryota > Metazoa > Chordata > Actinopteri > Cypriniformes > Leuciscidae > Hybognathus > Hybognathus amarus. Next base: position 126,374 of record JAQIUQ010000385.1, on the reverse strand, counting down.
GATGGTGACCATAGACCTGCATTCATATGACTGACAGACAAGAACGGTTTGATCTAAAAATGTCAAAATAGAAACTACTGCGGAAAGACACCTACATCTTGGATGCCCTCGAGGTAAGACAAAACATACCAAAAATCTATTTCAAAGTGAACTATCCCTTTAAGAGTTGAGGGAAGCGTTGAGTGTTGAGCTTGTTTTGAAGGGACTAAGTGGTGAGAGAAGGCACAAGGCATGTTTGTCATCCAGACATTGATAGTGAAGCGATCTCTTAGAGTATCCTACACCTTGTTTGATCCCCGTGCGATGAGTGCAAACCTGCACCAACACTTCTCTCACACTTTTTGTTCTGCTTTGATTTCTTTCTAAACCAACAAGACTTTTTAACCCACATGGGGAAGACCTACACATATATCTTGCTTGTAAAATATGGCAGACATTTAACACATTAATTGAGCCACGGGCTCAACTGCATCCGATAAATGAAACATATTTCTGAGAGGGGTGAGGAGAGTGACCTTTAACCCTGCTGTTTTTCAATGGTTCAAACCTTATCAAAGCAGCGCTTTATCCTCTAAACCAAGAGGTCACACAAACACTAGTTTCATGACCCTGACACAGGTATCCTTGTTTCCAGGGCAACGTTTGGGAGCAAGTGTTGCGCATTCCATTCATTCTGGAGATGATCAGCGCTGTTCCTTTTGTGATCACTGTGAGTAAACATGATTTTATGGACATAGATAATTTGTTGTTATTGTTATTATTATTATATTTAATTTTATTTAACATTTTAAAATATAATTTTTAGAGCTGTCAAACATTAACGCGATTAATCGCATCAAAAATAAAAGTTTGTGTTTACTTAATATATGTGGGTGTACTGTGTATAATTATTTTGTATAAATATAAATACACACATGCATGTATATTTAAGAAAAAAATATTATTTATATATAAAATATTTAAATTTATATATAATATAAATTATATATAAATCTATACACAGTATATACATTGAAACTATTTCTTAAACATATACATGCATGTGTGTGTATTATATATTATATAAAATAATTATACACAGTGCACCCACATATATTAAGTAAACACAAACTTTTATTTTGGATGCGATTAATCGATTTTGACAGCTCTAATTATTTTATTTGGTTTCTGACATTATTATTATTATACTAACAATTAAACAATATTTTGCTTCTGACATTTATTTTGCATTCTTTTTCTTAAAAAAATATTAAAAAAATTCTACACTAGGTCTGGTCTAAGTGAGAGAATGTAGCCTATACATTTTCTCCATAGCTTGGTAGATTTCTTGCACTATAGCCGAAGATTCATTGTTAACTTTTATTGGGAACACAATTCCCAGCCAATCCTCAATTCCCGGTGTTTCAGGTTGCAACCATTTTCTAGTTATAGCTTTTTTTTGCAAGCTATCAACAGAATTCTCATTAAATATTTATCAGATGTATCTTCTGATTTAAGATTTTTAAGACCCAAGTAAAGAGTTAATAATCTAAATTGGATGGGTTCCATAAATACACTCTCTAAACTCGTATTTCTTGCCAATATTTTTGAACTTTAGAGCATTCCCAGAATATATAGCTACGATTGGCTTCATTTGAGCCACACATTCTCCAGCAGATTGCATTTTTGCTTTGATATCTCTTCTGCTCAGGACTGAGGAAAAATCTAGTGACATTTTTCCAGCAAAATTCTCTCCAAGTTGAGGAATGTGTTCTCTTTCACTGTGATTTAAGTATATTTTCCCAATCTTCCTCTAGGATTTCCAAATTTCCTTCCATTTCCCATTTATTTTTAATGTATTGGGTATTTTCTAATTTTCTGTCCTGTAGACTTTAATACAATTTTGTAATTATTTTAGTCCCCCGTTTTATAAATTGAAATAACATTGCGAGAATATTGTTTTCCTTGTTTTGTATTTGCATTTTTAACATTATTTTCATAACAGTCATGGTTCTTAGACCATTTCAAATCATTAGCTGTAGTCAAGAGTAAATAATTTAGTTGAGCTGTGTGACTGATTCAGTGAATTGCTTGCAGTGAGTCTTATAATTTACATACATACAGTACATATACTGCATTTATTTTATAAAAAAAAACTAAAAAACCCTAGTAATATTGTGAATTATTATGACAATTTAAAATGACTTTTTTCTATTTTAATATATATTAAAATGTAATTTATTCCTCTGAAAAAAGCTGAATTTTCAGCATCATTACTCCAGTCTTCAGTGTCACATGATCCTTCAGAAATCATTCTAATATGATGATTTTATGCTCAAAAAAACATAAATTATTATTTTCAATGTTGAAAACAGTCGTGTACCATTTTCCCCCAAAAAATTATATGATGAATAGAAAGTTCAAAAGAACAGCATTTATTTAAAATAGAATCTTTTCTAACATTATAAATGTCTTTTCTGTAACCTTTGACCAATTTAACTAATCCTTGATGAATAAAAGTATTTTCTAATTTCTTTCCCCCAAAAATAAAAAATTAATTCTTACTGACCCCAAACTTAATGTTACAAAAGCTTTCCATTTCAGATCAATTCTGTTCTTTTGAACTTTCTATTCATCAAAGAATCCTGAAATAAAAATGTAAAAAACAGTTTTTAACATGGATTATAATTTGAGCATCATATTATAATAATTTCTGTAGGATCATGTGACACTGAAGACTGGAGTAATGATGCTGTAAATTCAGCTTTGATCACAGGAATAAATTACACTTCACTATATATTCACATAGAAAACTGCTGTTTTAAATTGTAATAATATTTCACAATATTACTGTTTTTTTTTATTTTTTATCAAATAATTGCAGCCTTGGTGAGCAGAAGAGACTTCTTTTAAAAACATAAAACATCTTACCGATCTAAAACTTTTGACCGTTAGTGTTTATATATAGTATATTTGCCATAGATCCAAAGATTCATCAGTGGAGCAGCAGTGCTCCTGAAAAGCGGTGCTACAAACTCTATTGTGTTACAGCTGTATCACTAAACCCGTTGAATTGAAGGAAATTAAGTCTTTTTCTTTCCAATCAGGTGATTTTGCCTTCCCTCAGAAACTTTGTTCATTCCAGTTTTCCTGAACTGCTGGCTGGCCAAACACCGCTCTTGAGAACATGATTGTAAGAAATGAAGCCTTTACCTATCCTTTCTTCCAGTGAAATTGTGTTTGTGTGTATCCACTTTTATCACACAGCTCTTATTTTCTTCTCCATCTCTATCTCACTTCCTCCGCGCCTGCCTTGTTTTCGTGATTGTATCTGTCCTCTGCTGTCAAAAGCTGGCTGGTTATCAAATTTGCCAGACCTCTTGATGATTGTTTTGGTTTTTTATCATAGAGTACAGAGAACAATAGCAGCACTATACTTTATTAAACGTCTCACTGTCTTCTCATCTCGCCTTCTTTCATCTCTCTGCTGTCCTTCATGTTGTTTTCAGAATGACCTGCACAGAGCGATTCAGCGCACACACTCGGCCATGTTCAACCAGGTGCTCATCCTCATCAGCACCCTACTCTGCCTCATCTTCACCTGGTGAGAGAAAAACACAAACAGGGCCTGGAATTATTCATTTAATACTGGGCTTTTGGTACAAGAAAGGTGTAGAATAGCAGAATAGGATCTGTGGTGATCCTGCAGCTGTGTGTGTGACTGGTCAGGATTTGAGACAGGATGGTGTTTCCAAAGTGCTGATTAATTAAACACCATGTTGTGTATGTGTGTGTGTTTCTCTTGTTCTGTGAGATAAGTAGCAGGGAGGATGCCGAATGTACAGGGTAACATTTCGTTTTGTAAGACGGAAGGGAGAGAATCAAATGACCTTTTTACCGCTGACAGCTGCGTGTTGACTCAACCGGCCTTTCAACACAGAGCAAACACACACACGCGTCAGCACACACCAGCGGTACTGAAAGATAACCCACACACGGGCACGCAAACACGCTTCACATCATGTCATCTTGCGTGTGGCTCACCACAGTTTATCGCAGTTTGCTCCAAACCATCTGGTGTTGATAGAAACCATCCGGCTCGCCTGTCCACCTGAAAAGCCTTTCAATGAATGGTTTATTTTACAAAAAGTCTTATTACAGCTCTTTTCCACACAACCATGCTTTAAAATAACATCATGGATGTTTTGAAGAACACAAGGCTGAGAAAACGATGGCAGAGTTTACATTTTTGGGTGAACTGTCCCTTTAAATTCATATTTCAGCTGTTCTTACACCGTTTTTACCTCTCTTTTCCAGTATTTGCGGGATTCAGCACTTGGAACGAGCTGGGAACAACCTGACGCTCTTTGACTCTCTGTATTTCTGTGTTGTCACCTTCTCTACGGTGGGCTTTGGTGATGTCACACCACAGATCTGGCCCTCTCAGCTGCTCGTGGTCATCATGATCTGTGTAGCTCTTATAGTTCTACCAATACAGGTAAATCAAATACATGGTTGGCCCATTCCAACTCATCCTTTTAATTATATTATATATAATATATTTATAATAATATATGTATATATATATATATATATATATATATATATACACTCACCTAAAGGATTATTAGGAACACCTCTTCTATTTGTCATTAATGCAATTATCTAATCAACCAATCGCATGGCAGTTGCTTCAATGCATTTAGGGGTGTGGGTCCTGTCAAGACAATCTCCTGAACTCCAAACTAAATGTCAGAATTGGAAAGAAAGGAGATTTAAGCAATTTTGAGTGTGGCATGGTTGTTGGTGCCAGACGGGGCCGGTCTGAGTATTTCAGAATCTGCTCAATTACAGGGATTTCACGCACAACCATTTCTAGGGTTTACAAAGAATGGTGTGAAAAGGGAAAAACATCCAGTGTGCAGCAGTCCTATGGGCGAAAATGCCTTGTTGATGCTAGAGGTCAGAGGAGAATGAGCCGACTGATTCAAGCTGATAGAAGAGCAACTTTGACTGAAATAACCACTCGTTACAACCGAGGTATGCAGCAAAGCATTTGTGAAGCCACAACACACACAACTTTGAGGGCGGATGGGCTACAACAGCAGAAGACCCCACCGGGTTGCCACTCATCTTCACTACAAGTAGGAAAAAGAGGCTACAATTTGCAAGAGCTCAACAAAATTGGACAGTTGAAGACTGGAAAAATGTTGCCTGGTCTGATGAGTCTCGATTTCTGTTGACGCATTCAGATGGTAGAGTCAGAATTTGGCGTAAACAGAATGAGAACATGGATCCATCATGCCTTGTTACCACTGTGCAGGCTGGTGGTGGTGGTGTAATGATGTGGGGGATGTTTTATTGGCACACTTTAGGCCATGTAGCGCCAATTAGGCATCGTTTAAATGCCACAGCCTACCTGAGCATTGTTTCTGACCATGTCCATCCCTTTATGGCCACCATGTACCCATCCTCTGATGGCTACTTCCAGCAGCATAATGCACCATGTCACAAAGCTCTGAATCATTTCAAATTGGTTTCTTGAACATGACAATGAGTTCACTGTACTGAAAATGGCCCCAGAGTCACCAGATCTCAACCCAATCGAGCATCTTTGGGATGTGGTGGAATGTGAGCTCTGAATGTGCATCCCACAAATCTCCATCAACTGCAAGATGCTATCCTAACAATATGGGCCAACATTTCTAAAGAATGCTTTCAGCACCTTGTTGAATAAATGCCACGTAGAATTAAGGCATTTCTGAATGCGAAAGGGGGTCAAACACAGGTATTAGTATGGTGTTCCTAATAATCCTTTAGGTGAGTGTGTATATATAGATCTAGTCTACCAAGAGTCTACCAAGACCAAATGCATTAACATTGCCGTATCCATTACCATGTTATACTCTGCATAAAAGCTCTGGCTTTGTTTAGAAATATTTTCATTGGTCATATAGAACAAAAACAGGCACTATTGGCCATGTTTTGTCTAAATGTTTACTGATTGGTGCAAAAGCTGATATGAAGAGTTCAGATGCAAAAGCCTCTAAATGCCATTTGAAATTTTCTTCTAAAATGACCATTTTTATCAAGCTTGTATATTTAAGTTCAGTTAGTTTCACTTAAATGACAATTAATAGGTAATCTTCATTGTCATTTAAGTGAAATTACTGAACTTAAATATACAAGCTTGATAAAATGATCATTTTAAAAGAAAATTCATCTCTTCATTTGATTAATAAGTCATGGCAACATATGTTTTTCCAATACTTTGTTTCAGAGGCTTCAACTAGAAAATAAATCAACATTTAAAATATGATTTTACTTTTAAAAAGTTAGTTTTAAAGTTAAATTAGTTGGACATTTGTTACAGTTTTGTGACATTTTCTAATTGC
>JAQIUQ010000385.1:0-115000 GCA_030378365.1 Hybognathus amarus | reverse complement strand
CCGCTGTATGTTCCCCTCCAGCTCAATTTTCTCACCTTTTTCCCATTCTGCTTCTCTACCCTCTCATTTCTGTCCGTAAAATAGAAAGCAGCCTGATTCTATTTCACTCTTTCACAACCTCCTTACTGATTTTACATTTTGACAGTTCAAAATTAAAGGGTTAGTTCACCCAAAAAATGAAAATTAAGTCATTTATTACTCACCCCCATGCTGTACCAACCCCGTAAGACCTTCGTTCATCTTTGGAACACAAGTAAAGATATTTCGATTAAATCCGAGATCACTCCTCCATAGACTTCCTAAGGGACTGGCTCTAGGGACAGCCGGTAACAAGAAGTAGTCGAAGAAGAACGTCGTCATCTCAGTTCTCGCACATGCGCCCATAAGGAAGTAATGGAATAGTCGAATAAAGTCATTATTTATGTTTTTTTCGCACAAAAAGTAGTCTCGTTGTCTGAATAAACTTATAATTGAGCCACTGTAGGCACATGGAATATTTAAACATTTTCTTTAATGACTTTATATGGGTGTCAAGAGCCAGTCCCTTAGGAAGTCTATGGAGGAGTGATCCAGCTCTCAGATTAAATCAAAAATATCTTTATTTGTGTTCCGAAGATGAACGAAGGTCTTACGGGGTTGGTACAGCATAGGGGTGAGTAATTAATGACTTAATTTAAAACCCTTTAAATTATTTGAGAAAATCATTGTTGGATGCATCTCACGAAGCCTGTCAAGAAAATGTCATGGTCATATCAAAAGAAATAGATGATAATTTTATATAATTTTATATTAAGCATCAAGAAAAGGAGACATTTTGCATTGTGACATTCTTTCTCTCTGCTTACTGTAATATATACCATCAATAAAAAAAATATTTTGTTGCAGTAATATTAAAAAAACTGTCAGAAAGGTTTGCAGGAAAGAAAATTTGAGGCTTGCTCTAAACGCATCAGTGATTTTTATTAACAATAAACCAAAATACAATTTATAGTACAGTGAACATTGAAGAAAAAACAAACCACCAAACAACTAACGAGAACAGAAAAAACGTAAGATCCTGAATCTTAAGTTTTTTCTGTTTACACTGACAATCGATATGCTTTTCTGCGTTCATACGACACTATTGTTAAAACAATCCCCATTCACTTGGATCCGCAAAACGACTAAACACGTTGTATTCTCCTGCCAGGCCATTAGATGGCGATAAAACACTACAGTATAGACAAAACACTTAATACGCATGTGCATGCATAGATATTCATAATAAGGGCTAGATGTCTCGTCCACGCTGCTGGCCAATGGAGGTCGACGTCCGCACCTGGCGGCCATCTTGTCACAGGCAGCTCATAACTCGTAACATTGTGTTTTAATGGTGCATGTACTTTTTAAATAACCATAACTTCTACCGATTTTCAAACGGTTTGGTTTGTTATAATCGTCAGAGATGTAGTTATGACACTGCACACTTACGAATAATAAGTGTAGAAACAAATAATCATCAAGAATTATACCCACGTTAATAACGTTTGTAAGAAACCAGACCGTTTTTAAATCCGTCAAGATTTCAACGAGATAAGAGTTTTTGTGTTCTGAATCTTACGGTTTTTTTTCTGTTTACACGACAACGTTATGCTTTTCTGCGTGCAGACGACACTATTGTTAAAACATTTCCCATTCACTTGGATCCGCAAAACGACTAAATACGTTGTATTCTCCTGCCAGGCCATTAGATGGCGATAAAACACTATAGACGAAAACACTTAATATGCATGTGCATGCATAAATATCCATAATAAGGTCTAGATGTCTCGTCCCACGCTGCTGGCCAATGGAGGTCGACGTCCGCACCTGGCGGCCATCTTGTCACAGGCAGCTCGTAACTCGGAACATTGTGTTTTAATGGTGCTTGTACTTTTTAAATAACCATAACTTCTACCGATTTTCAAACGGTTTGGTTTGTTATAATCGTCAGAGATGTAGTTATGGCACAGCACACTTACGAATAATAAGTGTATTCGTCAAGATTTCAACCAGATAAGAGTATTTGTGTTCGTTCTGATCACTCATCTTACATCAGGGACCACAGAGCCCGCCAGAAAGCTTGCCTGTGACAAGATGGCCGCGGTGAATGACGGTAGAGACTCCACCCTAATACATCTAGCCTTTATTATGGATATCTATGAGTACATGACGTCACCGTTGTCAGAGATTTGTTATTGTTTACATGGAGTTTTCAAAAACTTGCACTTTTAAACCCGTTTTCAAAAGTTTGCGTTTTCAGGCACTCAAAAAAATGCATAAAGTTTTACGTTTTTAGTTGAAAACGGTGTCGTGTAAATAGCCCCAGAATCTGAGGGCAATATACTGTATTCACAGGATAACTGAGGAAGGAAATAAGAGACAGGTAGGGCTAATCAATCAAACAATGAGTAACTATGACAACAAATGCCCTGACAACCAAGGAAACAGAAAAACAATGAGAAACAAACTAAAAGTCCAAAATCAAATGATTTCTACTATAGACCATTTTGCAAGATGTAAACAACACTGGTCCAGAAGCACTTCCTGTTTCAGTTTTTTAACACTACATAAAAACTGGGATAAAAAAACAACCAACAGAACATTTAAAAATGAATAAAAAAGTTAAACAAACATCTTAAGATGTTTTCTTTACATGTGAAATAAAGAAAACGGTTACAAACTGAAACAGGAAGTGTTTCTGGACCAGTGTTGTTTACATCTTGGAAAATGGTCTATATAGTAGGCGCCAACAGAAACAAAATATCAACTGACTAGTATTGTATATCCGAATGACCTAATACTTCCTCTGTGATAGTATAAGATTGTGGCCAAAACTGGTACTGCAATCACTTTCAAATTACTGTAGAGCGGTGTATCCCCTCCCCCTGACTAGCCAGATAGGGCCATTTTATGATTATTTGAAATATTTCTTTTACATACAGCTCCTTTAATTATGATAAAATAATATTACATTGCAAAAAAAAAAAAACATAACAGTCCCAAAAATAGGCTTTATTTTCCAATTATTTTTTCTTTTGTTTTTTGCATTGAAAATGAGACCTGTACAGGTTTTAATGAGATTCACCTTCAGTTATCAGGCACTTTAGATGTTAATTTCTCTGTAAAGAGGGTAATGGCTGGTACATAAGAGCAGACACTAGGGCTAATGGTATACTTCTGTTCATATCTCTCTCTTTCTCTCTGTTTTTCTTTGACACAGGACCATCAGACCATCCTCAGAGCATGGGCCGTGAAGGACTTTGCCCCAAACTGCCCTCTCTATGTGCAGATCCTCAAACCCGAGAATAAGTTCCACATCAAGTTCGCAGGTCAGCGTGCAAAATGTGTTTCTCTCAGGGATGCAGGTGTGGAGAGTGGAGGATAGTGTGATATTTGATGCACTTCGTACATGTGTGAGTGTGCTGAGAAGCAGCCAATCCTGTTCCCTCTGAAGCTGCGTCCTTCAACAATAAACCCACTTCATATCCCTCTTCAACTGTGTAAATGTGAATAATGCTTTTTATTTCCCCAGTCCACCCATTCCTCACAACATGCTATGCTGTGATGGATGAATTATACGTGTGAAGGCCAGTATTATTACAGAGTGTCTTTTTACGGCAAGTGCAAATAGCCCGCCTTGTTGGCGGAGGCTTTTACACACTAACTCCGAAATTACAAAATTACAAAAGAAATCCCACAGACAACACAATCAGTGGTGTGGCGTTATCAAGATTGACTCAAATTCGAATCCGCCTTTTCCGAACTCATTCTTTTCCCTTTTCCCATCGCATATCAGCTTGGAGAGGCATTTATTTTAAAAGAAAATGAGAAAAATATTCAAAAAGTGGAAATAAAGCACCTAACGGATATTTAACGTCCCAATAAAGCAGCATCCATTTATAATTTTAATACATAGAATCATTTATACTCTATATCAGGGGTGCCCAACCCTGCTCCTGCCAATCGACTGTCCTGCACAGTTCATCTCCAACCCTAATCAAACACACCTGCCTTTAATTTTCAAGTGATCCTGAAGACCTTAATTGGTTGCTTCAGGTGTGTTTGATTAGGGTTGGAGATGAACTGTGCAGGACAGTCAATCGGCAGGAGCAGGGTTGGCACCCCTGCTCTATATTGTTATTATGGACTACATTATGCACTGAGCTTCATGATGCACTTTCGTTTTAAATTTATTTATTTCCGGTTGTGAATATTTTCAATGTGCTGTAATCACCTAGTTGACTAATTGAAGTATTTTTCAAAAATACAAACAAAATAAATATGTACGCCTTATTTAACTAAAAGATAAAAACTTAAAATAATCATTTAAAAATACTTACAATATAAACATTTATGCACCATTAAATCAAGTAAAAACAAAAAAACAAAATACAAACTAAATAAATATTTATGGACCAATATAATTAACAAATTAAAACTGTAATAATGCAATGCTAGCCGAGTAGATTATTATTTCTAAAATAAAAATATTACTCACATAAGTGTGTTGCACCACTCCTGTTGGATCCAATATAGAAGGTAACGTAGACTAATCATGTTCTGTACAACAATGTTCCGTACAGATTAACTTTAACCGCAGATCGCTGAATAAATACTTCTAGGTCATACACAAAATGCATATCTGTGTCGTCTTCATTTCTCCCTCTTATATTATGAGTTTAACTCACCCGTCGAGTGCACGTGGGGAAAACGTCCAATGTTGTCAAATGGCAACCGGATTCGCCCATAGATGTTCGACCCAGAGTACATGTTGCACAATTCCTGTCAGATCCAATATAGACGGCACAGCACCGTTCTTTTCTCTTAATCGGTCTGCAAATCCAGCCTCAAACTGTGTCTTGTTGACAAAACAATCCTCGGTGAAATGAAGCAAACATACGGATAATGTTTTACACTCATCTGCTGGAACGTCATTAAAAACAAATTTTAACCAGGCATTCCTAATATTGGAATCCAGAGGAAGCTTATGCAGCGACTGTCTTCTTCCACAGCCAGGCACGGCACAACATTTTGTCAACGGAATGTTTATTGCTGGTAGCTCGCTCCGGTTTGTCATCACGAGACCTCGTATGCTTTTGTTTACCTATGCGTGAATGCGCGAATCGGTGGGCGGGGCAGGCGTTGATGAGCGGGTGGGGTTTTAGCGTTATTGACGTCATACTTCTACACTTTCAAAAACGGGACGTTTGTTGAGGCTGGTGTCAATAAAATCTTTTATTGGACTAACAAGGTCATTTTCAGTTCTGAAACTTACAGGATATTCTTATAATATGATGACCTCTTAGATGTCAAAAGCTCAAGGAAAATTTGATTTCTCAGTTCATCACCCCTTTAACAATTGGCGGCTGGCTCATGGTCACCCAGGCTTTTTTTGCAGAGCCAGTCCCTCACATATCCAAAAGCCCGATAAATCAAGCATACTTGTTGGGGTGAGGAGAGAGTGTGGAGAACTCAAACCTTTAGGCATTGCTGCATTGCTGTACCTTTCCCGTCCGCCTTCAATTCAGCTGTCTCAGTCACCCGCTGAGAATTGATTGTGTTGGAAAAGTGAAGAAAATTCATTCTCTTCACCCTCCACATGCTTCTGTTGTACTCCAACCTCACCTGTCACATCTCCTTTCCATTTGGAAACCAACTAGATCTGTTTATTCAATTGACCTTCCTTCCTTAAATGGTTTTGCGGAATTACTAACTCTAGATAGCACTAATAACTTAGTAGCTAGTCGACTAGTCGAATACAATTCTTGTTTGGGAGTAGTTTCCTATTTAGGAAGATGCCGTTTCAGTGGTTTTCGCAGCCCCGGGGGATATATACAAAAATTGCAGGAAGTTTCAGTCATATTGCACATCTCAAGTTTGTCGGATTGCTTATGTGTGTGTGTTTGTGTATGCGTGAGGGTTATTCTAGAGTGATTACCAGGAAATGATTGAGAATTTCACGGTTCAGCAGGATGTGAGGAGGCAGTTATTAGAGATCCAGATTTTGCTCCAGTGAGCAGCTGATAAAAATGAGAAGACTCACGTAAAGACTCACTTTCTCACTGACCTGTACAGTCCTGTGGTTGTGATGCTGAGAACATGATGGTCTGCCCAGCATGTGGTGATGGCGCTTGTTTTAAGGTCAATAAGAAGGCGGAGGAGGAATAGACACAATGAGTCAGTGGTTGAGGCAGCTGCAGAGTCAGTGAGCTTTACACAGAGATCAACCACAGATTACACAGTTTCACACAATCTGTCAGTCGAACAAAGTCACTATAGAGTGCTGCAATCAAAGGAGAACGAGAAATGAGTCTGGTGTTCACTAATTCCTGTATCTGAAACTGAAGAATGGTGTCTCGCTTCCTTGCTGCCATGTCAGTCATTGACATAACACTAAAATGCATGACCCAGAAAACATACACGGCTGCCTAAGAGTGGGTCAAGAAGACCTGCATGTAATTCAGTGTTTTTGGATGTTTATTTTAAGTGTAATGACAATCTGCCCCCTGTATCTTCAGTGCCCCCATATCTATAGCACCCCTATATCTCTGGCACCCCCTGTATCTTCAGCGCCCCATGTATCTCTTTCGTCCCCTGTATCTCTAGCACCCCCTGTATCTCTAACGCACCTGTATCTATAGTACCTCCTGTATCTTCAGCGCCCCCTCTGTTTTAGGGCCCTCTGTAACTATAGCGCCCCCTGCATTTTGAGTGTCCCCTGTATCTCTGAGCGCCCCCTGTATCTTCAGTGCCCCCATATCTATAGCACCCCTGTATCTCTAGAACCCCTGTATCTCTAGAACCCCCTGTATCTCTAGCACCCCCTGTATCTCTAGAACTCCCTGTATCTATAGTGCCCCCTGTATCTCTAGAACCCCCTGTATCTCTAGAACTCCCTGTATCTATAGTGCCCCTGTATCCTCTAGAACTCCCTGTATCTATAGTGCCCCTCTATCTCTAGAACCCCCTGTATCTCTAGCACCCCCTGTATCTCTAGAACTCCCTTTATCTATAGTGCCCCCTCTATCTCTAGCACCCCCTGTATCTCTAGAACTCCCTGTATCTATAGTGCCCCCTCTATCTCTAGAACCCCCTGTATCTCTAGCGCCCCCTGTATCTTCAGTGCCCCCATATCTATAGCACCCCTGTATCTCTAGAACCCCCTGTATCTCTAGAACCCCCTGTATCTCTAGCACCCCCTGTATCTCTAGAACTCCCTGTATCTATAGTGCCCCCTGTATCTCTAGAACCCCCTGTATCTCTCAGAACTCCCTTTATCTATAGTGCCCCCTGTATCTCTAGAACTCCCTGTATCTATAGTGCCCCCTCTATCTCTAGCACCCCCTGTATCTCTAGAACTCCCTGTATCTATAGTGCCCCCTGTATCTCTAGCACCCCTGTATCTCTAGAACTCCCTGTATCTATAGTGCCCCCTGTATCTCTAGAACTCCCTGTATCTATAGTGCCCCCTCTATCTCTAGAACCCCCTGTATCTCTATCACCCCCTGTATCTCTAGAACTTCCTGTATCTATAGTGCCCCCTCTATCTCTAGCACCCCCTGTATCTCTATCACCCCTCTATCTCTAGAACCCCCTGTATCTCTATCACCCCCTGTATCTCTAGAACTCCCTGTATCTATAGTGCCCCCTCTATCTCTAGAACCCCCTGTATCTCTCAGCGCCCCCTGTATCTTCAGTGCCCCCATATCTATAGCACCCCTGTATCTCTAGAACCCCCTGTATCTCTAGAACCCCCTGTATCTCTAGCACCCCCTGTATCTCTAGGACTCCCTGTATCTATAGTGCCCCCTGTATCTCTAGAACCCCCTGTATCTCTAGAACTCCCTGTATCTATAGTGCCCCCTGTATCTCTAGCACCCCCTGTATCTCTAGAACTCCCTGTATCTATAGTGCCCCCTGTATCTCTAGAACTCCCTGTATCTATAGTGCCCCCTCTATCTCTAGAACCCCCTGTATCTCTATCACCCCCTGTATCTTTAGAACTCCCTGTATCTATAGTGCCCCCTCTATCTCTAGCACCCCTGTATCTCTAGAACTCCCTGTATCTATAGTGCCCCCTCTATCTCTAGAACCCCCTGTATCTCTAGCGCCCCCTGTATCTTCAGTGCCCCATATCTATAGCACCCCCTGTATCTCTAGAACCCCCTGTATCTCTAGAACCCCCTGTATCTCTTAGAACTCCCTGTATCTATAGTGCCCCCTGTATCTCTAGAACTCCCTGTATCTCTCAGAACTCCCTGTATCTATAGTGCCCCCTGTATCTCTAGAACCCCCTGTATCTCTAGCGCCCCTGTATCTTCAGTGCCCCCATATCTATAGCACCCCCTGTATCTCTAGAACCCCCTGTATCTCTAGAACTCCCTGTATCTATAGTGCCCCCTGTATCTCTAGAACTCCCTGTATCTCTAGAACTCCCTGTATCTATAGTGCCCCCTGTATCTCTAGAACCCCCTGTATCTCTAGAACTCCCTGTATCTATAGTGCCCCCTGTATCTCTAGAACCCCCTGTATCTCTAGCACCCCCTGTATCTCTAGAACTCCCTGTATCTATAGTGCCCCCTGTATCTCTAGAACTCCCTGTATCTATAGTGCCCCCTGTATCTCTGAGAACCTTCTGTATCTGTAGTGCCCCCTGTATCTTCAGCAACCCCTGTATCTCTAGAACTCCCTGTATCTCTGGAACCTCCTGTATCTTTGGTGCCCCTGTATCTTCAGCATCCCCTGTATCTATAGTGCCCCTGTATCTCTAGAACCTTCTGTATCTATAGTGCCCCCTGTATCTCTAGAACCTTCTGTATCTATAGTGCCCCCTGTATCTTCAGCAACCCCTGTATCTCTAGAACTCCCTGTATCTCTAGAACCTCCTGTATCTTTAGTGCCCCTGTATCTTCAGCATCCCCTGTATCTCTAGCACCCCTTTTTTAAAAGTCTACTTAAGTATGTTATGAAACAGTCATGAAAGTTTACTCTCAAGTGCACTTAAGTGGTGTTTAGTTTCAAAAATATTATATCGTCTGCAAATCCTATATAAAACTTGTACACTACAAGTGCACATTCAGTGCATTAAAGCAGGGGTTCTCAACTCCAGTCCTCACGACCCACTGCTCTGCATATTGTGCATGTCTCCCTTATTTAACACACCTGATTCAGATCCTCAGCTCGTTAGGATAGCAGGTGTGTTAAATAAGGGAGACATACACAATGTGCAGAGCAGTGGGTCACAAGGACTGGAGTTGAGAACCCCTGCATTAAAGCACACTTGTTTTTCTCAAGGGCATGTATAAAAAGGGCTCAAAAAGGATTCAGTGGAAACCTAGTAATATATTAATATTACAAATCTAAAAATATACATTTTTTTACCTACTTTCAAATAAAAAATTTGGAGTGTCAAGTTATTTAATATTATTATGAAAATTAAAATATGAAGGCGTCTTGGCAGACCACAGACAGAATGGCATAAATATATTGGGCACACTTATTTTATCTTCTACTATATGTGCAACATGTTGGATTATGAATAAGAATGTGTATCTTTTATTGAGAGTTATCATTAAAATGACACTTGTGATATATTTACTTATGTTTCCTATCAGTCAGAGGTGGTTATACCCTGTGGGCGGCATGGCGTCTTGGTGGTTTACTTCTTGACAGTTCGGCAGAACGCATCAAAATGCAGTTTTTCTATGCGTGGCAGACATGTTGTGACACTGCTTGGAATATAGGCACTAAGTGGCTGAGTGGGTGGCATAAATGAGAATGGTTGTAGGCTTGACTTCAGCTCTACAAATAGCTTAATCGCACCTTAATGTTCACATCAAAGCTCACAGAGTGAGTCTGAGGTGTTTCGTTCACATGCAGCCTGATCTCGCTTGGTTATTACGGGACTTCTGGAACGCTGTTTGTTTTGTTTTGACTTTTGCTGCATTAATTGATTTTATTTTCCTTTCCGTGGGCATGTTTGGAAATAGCAACTGGCCGCTTTACCTCTTCCAGTTCTTCACAGTGTTATGCGCAGCTATATCAAGAGCCAGGTCATTCATAAACATAACCAGCATGCTGCTTTAATTATTGCTAATGGCAGTGAAGTGGCACTGTTGTTGCCGTCTTGCTGGGGTTCACAGAATGAGCACAGTCTTTTGCTGCTACACTGCAAAAGCAGCAGCTTTAGAGAAAAAGGGAATCTAGAAACACAATTATGACAGTGCTCTAGCCTGTTGTGTTGCGTCCCTCTTTAGCCGAGGTCAGTGTGTGCTTTCTGAGGCTGCTGTAAATGAGGGAGTTAGTGAAAGATGAGATGAAGTGGTTGAACAGAAAGGGCCTGCATGAAGAGGAACCAAGGTCTTAAATTCACCATTTGATCTTCATGAGTGAATGTGCATTTTCAAGTGCTGCCTTTAGTAGTCCAGCCTGACATGGAGAATAATTCAAAGAGCAAGGCGTAATTAGTTATTTATTCATGAAGTTACAGTGACGGAAATAAAAAAGATATTTCAAATTTATATCAGACAAAGTACAATCCTTACAGATTAAGTGTAAGTTTGTAATTTGTTTAACCTGCTTTATATTGTTACAATGTCGGTGGCATATGTAAATGAACAGTGTTTTACTTTTTTTCCATGTTACCTTGGACTAAGAAATTTGCATTTATTTGTCTGTCTGCTGGATGATGCAAAATCCAGCTCTAGGGATTTCAATTAAAACTACAGATTACATTTTTGTATCCCTGCCCATTGACAGTCAGATCGACAGAGGGTTATTAACAGAACCGTTATTGTAAGAGTAGGTTTATCACTGAAAATATCTACTCTCTAAACAGCATTTTGGTAAAAACGGTTTACCAAAACAGTTTTCTTACCTGTACACGACGGTGTTTTGCTTTGGGAGGAACTGACAGAATGGGATTTTCTTTCAGTTCCCTTAAAGTCGGCATGAAACGGAAGTTGAGATTTTCATTTTTTCCTTGTCGTGACGTATATCCAAGTGAAACGGCTTTTGAAATTAGAAAAAATGTAGGGCAGGACTTGATTTCATCCTTCGGTAATTGATTGGATCGTTGGAGGTTGGGCGTTGCAAACAATTTGAATGCGATTCTCTGACAGGTGGTGCACCGACAGCCGCACCCTCATCGGATCTGGCCGCACCCTTTTACCATTCCACGTGACCAAAATAGAGAGAGGTCGTTTTGATGGGGGAGGGAAGGGTAATGTATTTGATTAAAGATTTCGAGGGTACATGAATTTTAAAAAAATATTGAAGTGCACAGATAAATCATTTATAATAAACACTACAATATTACATATAAAAAGAAGATTAGTCAAATTTGATTTCATGCCGACTTTAATGTAGGTGACTTCCGTTTTCGTGTCGAATTGCCGTCATTAGGGGTCATTCTTGGTATCCCCAAACAAACACCTCTGACTAGGGTTGCCACCGTCCCATAAATACGGAATGGTCCCATATTTAAAGGTAAAATAATGCGTCCCGTATCAAATCAATAAGGACGCGATTTGTGCCCGTATTTTAAATAGACCTACAGTTGAATAAACAAATAAGGATTTTGCAGTGTGGATAATGCTAATAGTAATTATAGAGGGAATGCATTGACATCACTTTCCTGCCGGATCAACCCCCCTCAGCCTGACTGAGTGGCAAAAGATCTGCTGCGTGACTGGATTTAATAGGGGAAACTGCAATGAACAATTTTATCAATTTAAACTAAATGTTGGACTCAATATAGTGTTCCTTACAACTTACTAAAGATCCAGTGATCCATGGATATTGACATGCAGCCAGGAATCGTGTTGCCTGACATTTATGTTTGCCTGATTTCGACGCCGGGGAAATAAAAGCAATATAGACGGTAAACATAGAGCAAATTTGCCTGTGAACGCTTTATATAAATACAATATAGGTAGGTCTAAATACGGGTGATCACTTATATCAGTGTTATATATAGCCTATATATCATCATATCGTCCAGCCCTAAAACTTTATAGTTTTTTTTTGGTCAGTGTTTATTAAGAAACATCCAATAATGCAGAATATGCAACGATAAATATTTAATTGATGAGTTGATAATATATATAACAATACAAAATATATGGGTATGGTTTTACAGCTAAATTCAGCATATTGACACAAATTGATAACCGCAAATCCACCTTTTGCCGACTGGAGTCCAGTTGTTTCTGTGAATTGCAGCGATCCATTTGCTCCTCTTTTTATTGCAGTCTGTAAAAATATACCTCTGATTTTTTGTCAAATCTAGTTGTACAGTCAATCGCAAAGCTCTTTCCCACTTATATGTGTTATGTTTGTTTTCGCGGCATTCACGCTGAACACATGTACAGCCGCTCAGTCTTTTTGCCACTCACTGTGAGGAACTGCAGCACTCCGGCCGGAGGTGACTGTCACGCGCATTCCCTCTATTACTCAATCTTCTATTTACAAAGTTAAAATTACTTATTTTCTTTTCTTACCTTCACTTAACTTAGTTAAGTTTTTATCCAACAGCAATAACCACCCTTAATGCCATAAAAAAACATCCATAAATATTATATAGTCAATTTGTGCAATAACTATGACAGTATGGATGGTAGTGTGTGTGTATCTCCAATAAGATGGGGAGGTTTTTATTGTTATTTTTTATTCTATTTTTGATGTTTATTAATATTGATTTTATTGATGCACCAATGGGTTGGTACTTGTAAATTCGTTGTACAGGTTACAATGACAATAAGGGAAACTTGAAACTTGAACTTGAGTTAAGTACAGTTTACTTAATTGCATTTATGTGAAATTTAAATAAAAATATGCATATGAAATTTACTTTAAAAAATAGTGTAACTTGCCAACGAAAAATTAAGTAAATTCTTGTTGTTGTTTTTTTAACAATTTTTTTCAGTGTACTCTCCTCCTGATTCTCATTTCAAACTGTAATTGTACCTTCAATCTTTCTTCATGCCTTTGCCTACGCATTTCTCTGAATTGACTTGGGTTATTCAAACAATTGGAGCATTCTTCTATCCTTAGGCGAGTGGCGTGTTTGAATAGATGTCAGTAAAATCTAAGCTGTGTGCAGGTTTTTTTTCTGACAGCACACATTTCACATTTTCTTTGCAACTCTAAACTCTAATTTGTAATTCCTCAAATCCACTCTGAGAGAAAACACAACATTGTACTAGAGCAAAATAATAAATTCTGACCGTACTCTGTTCTCATTCAACTCATTCACCCTAATAAATCCACCCAGTCATACATTTTGGCTAATTTTATACCATTCACTATTTAATTCAATTCAATGGCTTGGACAGAAGATAAAATATAAGGAACAAAAAAGACACTCTCAAAACAAATTACATAAAGGACTTTTTTTTACTGAATCAGAGGTAAAGCACGAAGTCAATGTTTTCCTCAATGCTAATGCGATTGTATTGACTACTTTCCCTAATTAGCAAAATTAGTAAATGTGTTTTCACTCACTGCTAACAAGCCACATGAAAATTGCACTCCATCCACGAGACAGTCATTAGTGCAGTGCCTGCTATTTTTCTTCCGGATGAACGCATTATTACTTTATGTACACTTAAGTATTCAAAAACATCCTCTTTTGGCCCCCAGTTGTTTCTAAGCTCCTTCTGTGTGTTTTCTGGTACTTTTGCTGGCATTTAATGGCAGCGGAGGTCTTAACCTTATGTGTGCTCACTCATCTGTGTGGATGCTGTTTTGAGCATAGGAGTTAAAAGACCCAGGAGTCTCCTTATTTCACACTCTGCTAATGGCATCGAGAGGCGTTGACCCCTGCGAGATGTGTCTTTGAAAATCAAATGCAGGGATCTGAGATGTGCAAGTGGATTAGCAATACTAATCTGGAGGGATAATGGTTTCAGTTAATGTTTCTGCATGCTATATTAGTAGGGTTCCCATGGTCA
Organism: Hybognathus amarus; assembly: GCA_030378365.1. Taxonomy (NCBI): domain Eukaryota; kingdom Metazoa; phylum Chordata; class Actinopteri; order Cypriniformes; family Leuciscidae; genus Hybognathus; species Hybognathus amarus. Next base: position 101,027 of record JAQIUQ010000385.1, on the reverse strand, counting down.
GATATTAGAACAGTTTGATTTGTCATGGAAATTTCCATAGGACACGTTAAATTGATCAAAAGTGACAGTGTTTCAAAAGTTTTCAGTTTCAAATAAATGCTGTTCTTTTGAACTTTCTGTACGTCAAAGAATCGTGAAAAAATTGCATCATGTTCTTTACAAAAGTATCATTTTGGGATATCCAATAAAAACACAGGATGGAAAAGCTGAGATGCGCATAATTTCTAAAAATGCACATGTGTATTTGAATGTATGCGCTCAGTTGAGGTTGATATTTTTCCGAATAAGAAAACGCGAAAATAAACAATGATGGAAAGACAATTACCGAATAAATCCTTTGACAACAAACAAACTCACTTGACTTTACCTCAACAGTGACTGTGATCGGATAATTGGACTAGCTGCAGACGAATTGCATCACATTATCTCAAATGTTGGTTTGATCAATCTTAAATGCCTATATTTAATATTAATATCAGGACGTCTCAAGTGATATACATTTTAATTTATTTTTAGTATCCTTAGTATGAAATAAATGTATTTTAAATTAGGGGTGCACGATATTGACAAAAATGTGATATTGCGATATCGATAATGAATATTGCGATTAGGGTTGCAAAGGGGCTGAATATTTCCGGTAAATTTCCAGAAACTTCCCAAAAATCCTGGAAAGATTTCAAAAATTCCTGGAAAATTTCCAAAAATCCTGGAAAGTTTCCGAAAATCTTGGAAAGTTTCTGGAAACTTTGCAACCCTAATTGCGATATCGATATTAATTTCGATATTTTGAAATGGATGTAAAAATACAAAAGTTAAAGGAAAACGCATCAAAAAAGATTAATAAATAAAACAAGTTTTCTTACAACATAAGGTTTATTTCAACTGACAGTCATATAGGACTGGTACAACATGAATAAATAAATATATAATAACCATATACAGAACAGGACATGTTTTACTAGTTGTGTACACTACAGTGTAAAAGACAATAAATTAACAAATAGCAAGTCAACAGAACACACTATATGCAACATAAACGCCACTATATGCGTTTACTTTGACCGGATAGCTATCTGATCGTGAAAAGACCAGGTGTAAATGCCCTGTGAAAACGCATCGTGACGTATTTGAATCTAATCGCTCAAACCACTTCAGGAGGAGGTCTGGGACACATTTCAGTCGAAACTGAACAAATGTAAATGCATCTCGTTGTTGAAACTACTTATGTAAAATGTATTCGCTAAACGCTAAAATTGAGAACGTTACAGGCTACATGTCATGTCATGGTCAGATATGATGTCACGCGCGACTGGAACACACATCACCGCAGCTGAGCATCTCTTTCATCAAAACCAACGCGCAAACTATCGCAAATCAAAGTGAAAGTAAGTCGCTGACACTTTTCACAGTTATCTTCATAAATATCGCGAGACTTTCGAATATGAATATCGAGCAACGTGATATCGCGACAACGATATTGATTTGATATATCACGCACCCCTATTTTAAATACATTTTGGTATAGTTTTTGTCACTAGGGGATTTAAGGACCTATCAGCCTGCGCCATCTAGAGTTTCATGCCTGAACTTTGTATTCTTTTCTCTGATAATAAATACAGTGTCAGTTTAGGTTAGATTATGTTGAACATCCCTTCATAATGAAAATGCATTCATTAACAACATTTTTAATAATTCATATTTCTCTTGTGTTCTTATTTTGCAGACCATGTGGTTTGTGAAGAAGAGTTTAAGTACGCCATGTTGGCCCTCAACTGTGTGTGTCCTGCCACCTCCACCCTGATCACCTTATTGATTCACTCCTCTAGAGGACAGTGAGTATAAATCGTCCATCTCTTACTTACTCACTTCTGATAGCCAGGATTTTGACTACAGCATTAAATCTAATCAGATTGTGGCTTATGAACTTAAAGGGAAAGTTCACATAAAAGGAAAATTCTGTTATCATTTACTCACCCTCAAGTTGTTCCAAACCGGTTTGAATTTCTTTCTTCTACTGAATACAAAAGAAGATATTTTGAAGAATGTTGGTGGCAACATTAAAAAACAGTTCAATTTTCCATACTATGGAAGTTAATGGGCTCATTTAAGGTGTCGATTTCACTGGCGAAATCCAGTCATTTGAATAGGAACGATTGGAGTTTCACGTGAGGGTGAAAGATTTCCCCACACAGATTTCGCTCATTTTCAAGTTGGTCATGAGAATTTGAGAATCTCTGTGCATCAGTGAGAGGTTCTGTTTAACGGTTTCATTTTTTTATTATTAGAACAGCATCTTCAGAGGCCTTCAAGCAGCGAGCAGGTGCCTTCCAGCCGCTCAACAGGTCAGACCCACCGACTGTAAAATATTGACGCATACACATCGATACACACACCGGCAAAGATCCCATAAACTGTGAATTTACCTCTGCGTCATGCATCCTTGTTTCTTCACCTCCTCCATCTTAACACTCCCCCACTCCCTCTGGCTCTCACCTTCCCTACATCATCCCAGCCATTCGCAGGGATGTCAAACACACATCAAGCAATTTTTATATTCTCTGCCCATCTGTAAGATCGTTTTTTTCCCAAGCTGACTGCAGGCTGTGATAACATTTGGAGGACATGTCAAAGGAAGAGTTCACTCAAAAATATAAAATATTAAGTTCTGTCATCATTTTCTCACCCTCATGTCATTTCAAAATACCTTTGTTCATCTTCAAAACACAAATTAAGATATTTTTAATGAAACCTGAGAGTTCCCTTTCGAGTGAGAACTCACACTGTGTCCTCTAGAGCAGGGCTTCCTAAACTTTTCCATGATAAGGCCTGCCAAATACCACTAGGTTCTGGCCAAGGCCCCCTTTTGCGGGATGTGTTATTGAACCCATCAACAATACTATGGCAAATGTAGAAAATAAATAAATAAGTAAGGGATAATCCATGGCTAGCCATGCATTAAAATTCTTTAATGCATGGCTATGCTGTGATTATCCCGCTTATACCTCGGTTATTTGCCAAGTTAAAAAGAATTTATAACTGATGTTTACAGTGTGATTTTTTAACAGACGTGTAAAAATGGCGGTTATTTTCTAAGTTACGGCTCGTTAGTTCTAGCACTCGAAATGCAAAAATCATCCATTTAGCCTACCTAAATAAATGTTTTTTTTTCATATGTGTCTCTCACTCTGTTTGCAAGCGTAAAGGGGGTCGCACACCGACGCGCAGCGCCGCACCGCGTCGTGTCTAGGAAAACTCAAGGTATCGCACACCGGACGCGCACTTTCTCATCAGTGTATGGCCAGCAATATTGTAATGTTTAATGACAGGAGATGAAGATAATGTCTGTTCTATGTAATTTTTGTACTGCACAATTAAATACAATCGTTGCTGAGTCAGTCTGCAGTCTGAAAACTTTACCTCAGAGCATAAATGAATTGAGAATCTCACCTGAAAAATCCAATAACATCAGCAATTGTCATTCAAGCAGCTGATTTCTGTAAATGAATGCAAAACGAAATGTATATTGCAGCAAAGGGCGAAGTCAGGACCCATCAGCAACGATTTGAGACAAAAATAATTTAAATTTATATATTTATATAAAACTATGTAAATGGCGCTCTGTGGCGCTGCAGTTACAGCTCCACGCACCGCTCGTGCTTGTGGCCTGAAACGACCGTAATTTACTAGGTTTCCTACATGTGTGTTCCGTGTCCATGTGGGATGCTGATGTTGCGCAATGTTAGTCATGCGGCGCCCGAGTGCATTTGACATTTGTCATGGTCGATCACGTGAAAACGCTGCGAATTCTGGATCACGCAGCTGATGAATCAGGTGCATCTCTTAATGATTAGCATTTACAGTCATAATGTTCAAATAGGCTATACGGTAAATTATTCGAATGGTATTTCATACTAATAATATATATACTTTTAAGTTTTTTAAGGTTTTTTTTCTCTTCCAACTTGCTGCGGCCCCCACTTTCAAATTCCGGCTCTAGAGGACATGACGGGTGTCTGAAGCATGATCTAAACACGACAGTTGCATTGGCTGGTGACAACCTATGACGCCATTACTTAAGCGCCTGTTATCTGACGTTTGAACTAAGCGTGCTTGACTCTCATGGGGGTTTATTGTGTTATTTTGCGTTGATGTTATTGGTTCCACCCAGGCTTGACTTTCTCTTGAAAAAGATAAGAGTTGAGCTCCTGCACTCCGAGTTTCGTTTCCCACTGGCGCCACTGCGGTAAATCGAGTGTGGGGGTTGTGGATGGAGCAAGTGAGGAGTCAAAAAGGAACTTTTCCTTTGTGGGTTGCTCTTTTTGGCTCATATATGTTCTACCGCTCAATGTGTTTCTAATTCTGAGGAATTAGGGGCAGAGAGTAGTCGTTATTGCCGTGTTGTTGCCTTTGCAACTCTGTAATCATCTTACAACCAATAACCTTTTTGAACCCCTTCAGTCAGGTTTCCATTGATGACTTGTTGATGGCCTCTGATTCTGGAGCTACCTCACTTTTCATTCTTCTTGACCTCAGAGCTGCCTTTGACACTGTGGATCATGGTCTATTACTCACCCGTCTTGAAAGTGTTTTGGTGTGTCCGGGACAGTTTTAAACTGGTTGTAAGTCCTATTTTATGGACCATTCCCATTATATTTCTATGTGTAGCTTTAGGTCTGACACTTGCTCAGTGTTCACTGGTGTTCCTCAGGGATCAGTTCTAGGCCCTCTACTCTTCAATAATTATCTATCTGCACTTGTTCATTTACTGCGATCACTTACCCTTCATTATCACTTTTATGCTGACGATACCCAAATCTACATCCATTCTAAATCTGGTGAAGACCTTGATGCTTGTTATCTTTCTGGCTGTATTTCTGAGATAAAGGCATGGTTGAACAGTAACTTTCTTCTGTCTGAACAGCGTGAAAACTGGGTTATGCTAATAGGTTCCTGTCATCAAATTCGCAAAGCTGCAATCTTTAGATCGTTATGATACTACATCACTCCTGAATGGCAGGATATATGTCACTGCCTGGTTGGGTTGGCAGGCAGTTCTGTCAAGTTCTCTGGCTGTCTGGCATTGCTAGACCTCCTCTCATTATAGAGAGGTGTCCTTCTGAGGCTTCGCTCCTAGAGCGCTGCCTGGATAGGACCACTAGTTGGTAGATTCTGTGAGCCACCTTGCGAAGTATTCCTGAAATAAATATATTACCCCTTAGGGTAGAGTGTTGTGTGGTCTCCTCTCATATTTGAAGGTTATCTGTCTAGGCCTCCGCTTCCCAAAGTTATCAGGTTTTGGCTTTCTACAGCCCCCTGGACATACTTGTTTTTAGGTTGAGTGTTGTCAGGTCTCCTCTCGCTATAGAGAGTCATACTGTTGAGACTTCTGCCCCTAGAGCTACACGTAGATATTATTTTCAGGGAGGGTTGTTGCTTGGCTTCCTCTTGTTTTGTGAGTCCAAGCTCTGTACAGACAGTTACTCTGGAAAGTCTGTATAGTCTTAAAGTTGAGTTTTGTTTGAAAGAGTCGTTGTGCTAGGCCTCCGCTCTGTAGAGCTTTGCTTAGACAGTATCTTTAGTAAGTATGGCTCTGGAAGCCTCTTTAGTGTGACAGTTTCTGGCGTAGAGTTTAGTTGGGATTCCTCTCGTTGTAGAGAGTTGTGTTGCTGAGTCCTCTGCTCTTAGAGCTTAGTTCAGACAGTAGTACTGGAGACTCCATGGGAGCCTCCTCGGTTAAACCGTCTTAAGGGTTGAGTGTTGTTAGGCCTCTTCTCTTTCTAGAGAGTCTTTCTGCTGAGGCCTCTGCTCGCCAGAGCTACATACAGACAGTATTATCAATTGGTTCTTTGTAACTTCTTTGATGGAACTGTCTTTGGTGTAGGGTGTAGTTTGGCCTCCTTGTTTTTGGAGAGTAATTTTGCTGAGGCCTCTGCTCTCATAACTCTATACACACAGTAGTACTGGAGTTGTAAGATCTTGGGGAGCCTCCTTGGTTAACTGTCTTTAGGGTTGAGTGTCGTTAGGCCTCCTCTCATATCTAGAGAGTCATTCTGCTGAGGCCTCTGCTTGCCAGAGCTACTTACAGACAGTATTATCAAGTGGTTCTTTGGACCTTCTTTGATGGAACTGTCTTTGGTGTGGGGTGTTGTTAGGCCTCAGCTTGTTTTTGGACAGTAATTTTGCTGAGGCCTCTGCTCTCAGAGCTCCATATGGACAGTAGGACTAGAGTTGTAGGCTCTTGGGGAGCCTCCTTGGTTAACCGTCTTTAGGGTTGAGTGTCGTTAGGCCTCCTCTCATTCTAGAGAGTCATTCTGCTGAGGCCTCTGTTCGCCAGAGCTATGTACAGACAGTATTATTAATTGGTTCTTTGGAGCTTCTTTGATGGAACTGTCTTTGGCGTAGGGTGTTGTTAGGCCTCAGCTCATTTTTGGACAGTAATTTTGGTGAGGTCTCTGCTTTTAGAGCTCCATACGGACAGTAGTACTAGTGTTGTAGGATCTTGGGCAGCCTCCTTGGTTAACTGACTTTAGGGTTGAGTGTCATTAGGCCTCCTCTCATTCTAGAGAGTCATTCTGCTGAGGCCTCTGCTCGCCAGAGCTACGTACAGACAGTATTATCAAGTGGTTCTTTGGAGCTTCTTTGATGGAACTGTCTTTGGTGTAGGGTGTTCGGCCTCAGCTTTGTTTTTGGACAGTAATTTTGCTGAGGCCTCTGCTCTCAGAGCTCCATACGGACAGTAGTACTAGAGTTGTAGGCTCTTGGGGAGCCTCCTTGGTTAACTGTCTTTAGGGTTGAGAGTCGTTAGGCCTCCTCTTGTTTTAGAGAGTCGTTTTTTTCTGAGACCTCTGTTCTTCAGAGGTCCGCACAAACAGTGTTATCAGTATGATGGCTATTTAGGAGCCTCTTGGATGAGATGTCTGTGGCGTAGAGTGTTGTTAGGCCTCCTCTTATTTTAGAGTCATTTTGAAGAGGCCTCCACTCCTGAAACTTCTTTCAGACAGGAGCAATAACGGTGTAGGCTCTTTGTGAAGCCTCCTTGGTTACTGTCTTTAGGGCTGAGTGTTGTTAGGCCTCCTCTCGTTCTAGAGAATCATCCTACTGAGGCCTCCGCTTCTCAGGGCTCCGCACATACAGTATTGTCAAGGTGTATGGCTCTTTGGTAAGACTGTCTCTGGCTTAGAGTATGGTTAGGCCTCCTCTCTGTTTAGAGAGCCTTGAGAGTCTGCTCTTTGAGCTTTGTTTAGCGTATATGGTTAAGTGCAGTAGTATCTCTCGCCTTAGAGGGTCTTTATGCAGAGTTGGCCAGGGTTAATGTCATTTGGCTTTGACCATATTCCCTTTAAGGAATCTCTTTTTAAGTATGATTCCAACCCTTTGAGCCATTGTCTCGTTCCCCTTCTTCAGGGAACCATGGTTCCATGTGTAACCTTAGATGATTTCTGTCCTTCCATTGACAGTCCATTTGCCCAAAACGTTGTTGCTTCAAAAAGTTCATACAGACATTGTGAAAGTAATCCATTAAAGCCTCCGTTGACTATATTTGATGTGCTCAAGCCTAAATATGGTCTTCATATAAAGTAATTGTATCTAAGTATTCACAAGACTTGGATTAAACTGCTCAATTCATATGGATTACTTTCACAATCTCTTTATGACCATTTTGGAGTGTCAAAATGGTTGTATGGTGGTGACTTTTAAATGAATGAACTAAAATTTCACAGGTTTCATTAAAATGTCCTCCTTTGTGTTTCAATGATGAAAGAAAGTCTTATGAAAGTCAACATGAGGGTATAAACGATGATAACATTTAAGATTTTGAGTGAACTATCCTTTAAATCTTTGGAAATAAATTGTGAAAACATTTTCAAAAGATCATCCATGTCTGTCTCTCAAAGGGAAGGCGCTGCTGGCTCAGTCGACCAATGGCAGCGCACCTACAGGCGCTGTGCGGCCAATGAAGTGCACCACATCAGGCTGGAAGAGAGCAAGTTTTTTGGAGAATATCAGGGAAAGAGTTTCACGTTTGCCTCCTTTCACGCACATAAAAAGTAAGCCTCTGGATTAAGCTCCATTTGTTTTATTTCCAGTATACGCACACAATAACACTGTTAACTGCTGTGGCAGATACGGGGTGTGTCTGATCAGGGTGCGCAGGATGGACACAGCCAATATCCTCTTGAACCCTGGACCCTGCCACATCATGGGAGCCTCCGACACCTGTTTCTACATCAACATCTCCAAAGAGGAGAACTCAGCTTTTGTCAGGGGCCACAGAGAGCCTGTGAGGGGCCCCGGGGCGATTCCAGAGGGGTCCCACAGACAATATATCATGGGCTCACTCGCCTACCAGTGCACAGCATTATAGCCAGCATGGGTCAGTTTATCAACTCAAATATTTGACGATTAATGAGAATAACATTGATTAAAAAGTTTTTCACTTTAGTTTCATCATGACTTTAATAATTAATTATTCAAATTGAATCTGAAATCATACAGCAAATTGTATGGTTTCCTTTAATGTTTTCTTAATAAATATTTCACAGGATTAAAAAATGACAAGAATAATGTTTTAAATATTATATATTTTTAAATAATGAAAATATTTTGAATGAAATGAAAATACTTAAGTCTTAGTACTTGAACCTTATTATTATTAGTAGTAGTAATAGTAGTAATTATAATTTTTTTATAATGTTATGTTCAAAATTTCTTGATTGAGCGTGATCATGGTTATCGTGATTAATAATAGTGATCAGCTAATAATTTTCACTTTATGAAAACTTTGTGAAGATATAAATCACAATATGTCTGCCTGAATTAAACCATTATTTATTATAATGTTATGTATTGTGTGCTGCTAACAGTTCAGTTACTCTTGTTCGTTACTGTGATGTGAGATGGATGTAGACAGAAAAAGAAAAACATGCTTCTCAAATTGACCAAAATTTCACTAGGGTTTTTTTGCGAACAAAATATATAATTTTAGTGCAATATCTCCATCTAGTGAAAAGCACTGGAACTCATGAATCATCTGTCGTCTCTTGGGCCTCCGTGGTTTGATTTAAGGTGCTTTAAGGGATTGGAGCCCATCTGCTTTTTTCCACCATTTTTCAACAACACTTATGGAGCTGATCTGCTAATTTCTATCTTTTTTCAGTTGAGCAAGTTATTGCATTTTCATGAAAGATTACAACGACATACATTTTTTATTCTGAATAATTGCACTGATGAATCATGAACTGTAAAACAAGAAACGTGCATTAAAGGGCTGGTTCACTTTGTCGCACTCAAATTGTTCCAAACCTTTTTAAATGTCTTTCATTCTTTTGCTAAACACAAAAGAAGATATTTTGAAGAATGTCGGTTACCAAACAGTTGATGTATAGTATTTCCAGACTATGGGGCCCATCAAATGTTTGGTAACCAATATTCTTCAAAATATCTTCTTTTGTGTCCAGCAGAAGAAAGAAAGAAATTCATACAGGTTGGAACAACTTGAGATGAGTAAATGATGACATACACTACTGGTCAAAAGTTTAAGATCGGTAAGATTTTTTATGTTTTTAAATGTTTTTAAGTCTCTTCTGCTCACCAAGGCTGCAATTTTTTGATAAAAAATACACAAAAACACAGTAATATTGTGAAATATTATGACAATTTAAAATGACTTTTTTTAAGTTAAAATATATTTAAATGTAATTTATTCCTCTGAAAAAAAAACATCATTACTCCAGTCTTCAGTGTCACATGATCCTTCACAAATCACTCTAATATGATGATTTTATGCTCCAAAAACATGTATGATTATTATCCATGTTGAAAACAGTTTTTTACATTTTTATTTCAGGATTCTTTGATGAATAGAAAGTTCAAAAGAACAGCTTTTATCTGAAATGGAAAGCTTTTGTAACATTAAACACTACCCTTTAAAAAGTTTGGGGTCAGTAAGAATTTGTATTTTATTTTTGGGGGAAATAAATAAGAAATCAATACTTCTATTCATCAAGGATGAGTTACTTTGATCAGAAGTTACAGTAAAGACATTTATAATGTTAGTAAAGATTCTAATTAAATAAATGCTGTTCTTTGAACTTTCCATTCATCAAAGAATCCTGAAATAAAAATGTAAAAAACTGTTTTCAACATGGATAATAATCATACATGTTTTTGGAGCATAACATCATCATATTAGAGTGATTTGTGAAGGATCATGTGACACTGAAGACTGGAGTAATGATGCTGAAAATTCAGCTTTTTTTCAGAGGAATAAATATCATTTTAATATATATTAACATAAAAAAGTCATTTTAAATTGTCATAATATTTCACAATATTACTGTGTTTTTTGTGTATTTTTTATCAAAACATTGCAGCCTTAGTAAGCAGAATAGACTTCTTTTAAAAACATAAAAAATCTTACTAACTTTTGACCAGTAGAGTAATTTAAATTTTTGGGTGAACCATCCCTTTAATAAAGAAAATTCAGTTCATTTTGATTTCATGTACTCTAACTCTTTCATCCTGTTACAGGCACGGTAGCCATAGACCTGCAGGACTCGAGTGACAGCAGTCCCGAGGGCACGGGCCCGGCGGCTCTGGGCAGTGGGACTGTGAGCAGGAGCGGGTCCAGGACAGAAGTGGGGATGTAACACTCTGGCACTGCCAGCCATAGGTGGCTCAGCCGAGGAGAGGAGGCACAGCATCGCCCCCGTCCTGGAGGTGGTTGACAGAGTGCACAACCCCACGTTTGACCTACTGGGGGACCAATCAGAGGATGAGGGAGGAGAGGAGGGGAAGGAGGAAGAGGGGGGAGAGCAGAAAGGCCAGTGGTGGGGGAGCACACTGCGAGTGAGTATTAGCGCCATTCTGAGAGTTTCAATAATACTTGGAAAGGTAACAATTCCCTAAAGCTACACTGTGTGATTTTTACCCCCATCTAGCGGTGAAAGGTATATGACAATCCAGTGAATATTAGTTTCTGTTCTTCTCAATTCCAATTTCGTTTTAACTCCTATGGTGGCCAATGTAGTCCAAGATTAACATGGCTTCCAGTTCGACCTCGTCCATGAGTGTTAACTCAAACGTAAACGCGAAAGGCGAAGCTTGAATTAACTGGTATGTCCCTCTTTGGCTAATGTACTTTCAAGATGGGAGGGGCAACATTGCGAATCGACATTAGAACCCCTTACCCGTATGTATTTTCAATGGCATATTATACACTCATCAGAGAATACTTTATTACTTGAACGAGTAAATATACATTAATGAGCACATATATTTTGAAAGAATTAAGTGTTTTTAGCTAAGAATAAACTAAAAGAGTTACACAGTGTAGCTTTAAAATAATACTTAAGTATTAGAGTTATGAAAGTACAATTCACTCCAGTGAGCAGAATACAGTTTACTGGCTATTAAAATAACTTATTTAGATTTGAAATTACTTTTCCCAACAAGGACACATTCGATTATGGAAAAGAAAAAAGGACAGAAAGAGGGTTATTTTAAACTTTCTATTCATTGCAAAATCCATAAAAGAAAATGCATCATGGTTTCCACAACAATATTCAAGGAGAAGTTCACTTTAAAAAAAACTTTTGCTGATAATTTACTCACCCCCATGTCATCCAAGATGTCCTTGTCTTTTTCTCTTCAGTTGGAAAGAAATAAGATTTTTGATAAACATTCCAGGATTTTCTCCATATATGGACTTCAATGGGAACCAAATGGTTCAAGGTCCAAATGGAGTTTCAGTGCTGCTTGAATGAATAAGGACCCTTCAAATCATGACTCTAAAAAAGATTTGTTCATTTTGATGAACAAATTTGAACAGGAGAATCACGAACGCTCATCACAGAACAGAGCAAGGCGAGCATTTGTGCTCATAAAACTTTTTTAATTTATTTTTTAAATCGTTTTGCTAGATAAGACCCTTATTCTTCATCTGGAGCCGGTTTCACAAAGATAAGACTTTGACTATGACTTAGATATACTGTAGATACAGTCCATTGCACAAAGTGCTTAAGACTCTTACTAATCTTAAGTTGGATTACACTGCAATGGGTAAAATAAGACACTTTTCAAAACAAAAAACATGGTGGATCGAGTAAGCGCATTCAACCACTCGTTAAAAAAATGTGTTCGTTGGAGGAGTATAACAGTTACAAGGACATTTTACTTGGGAAATTTAGCAGGGAATGTAGTAACAAGAAGAAATGTTTAATTTGGAAAGGGACATTTTCCCTTTGCTTCAGCTGTTTGTAATGTAACTGATTGTTACTGCTGGTTGCCATGGTAACAGAGTATTAGACCTAAGTTAGTCTGTGGGAACGGTGTCTAATAATTTGGTCTAAATTAAGTCAGTCTTTATTTTTGTAAAACAGTCTAACTTGCATTAGACTAGTCTATGAGCAAATTTTAGACTTGTCTAACACTATAGACCGGTCTAAAATAGCTTTGTGAAACCGGCCCCTGGTGTCGTTTAAAGGGCGGGTTTACTGCGATTTCACTTTTTTCATTTTAAATAGTGTGTAATGTTGCTGTTAGTGCATGAACAGTATCTGCAAAGTTGCAGCGCTGAAAGTTTAGTGTAAGCAGAGATATCGTCTTTTAAAAATCAGGAAGTAAAATTGCCTACAAAAACGACTCGTTTTGGACTACAGCTGGGTTATGGTACGTCACTAACCCACACATTTGCATCAACCACTCCCTCCGGAATATGCAGGAAAGGGCATGCGTCGAGTGCGTTGTGTTCACCCAGATGTCAGGTCTTCTGTGTTTCGGGCTTCCCACGGACACTATACTTCGACAACAATGGATACAATTTGTGTTTGATTATATTCCTGAAAGTGACGATCGTAATCTAGCTCTCTGTGCTGCACATTTACGAGAGACAGCTTCCAGAATCTCCACGAGTTCAACACTGGATTAACGTAACAAGAAACTGTTTCTAAATCATGAAGCAGTTCCAACTTTAAAACCAGCAGTTAAAAGTCAGCAGTTGTTGGGCCACAACCTGTAAGTAGGCTAAGACTTCATCATTTTAAATGTTTTTGCATGTATAATTCCCGACGTAGCCTTGTGATTTTTTTTTCAAATGCCAGCGCTGGCTTTATAGGCTTTATGGCCTACTAGTTTGGCTATTTTGTGTCTACGGCAAACGCGTACAAACATTATGGACCTGAATTCTAAGTACTAATCTTGTAAATGTATTTTTCATGTATATATGTTTTATGACGTTATTTTCGATTCGATCGAGAACGTAACCTGCAAACGCTGTTTGTGTTTAACATTAGTTAGCCAGTCAGTTGCTATCGTTGCCAGTCAGATGCTATTGTGTAAAACAAACGTGTATAAAGTTAAAAAATGAAGCAAATTATCATTTAGAAACCTTTATTAAGAGCCGTGTGTGGTGAGGTTCTGCTTGACTCAATTCATCACGGCTTTCTCGGTCTGATTCTGCCTCACTGATACTGCAGTCTCGACATCATTATTTACGTGTATCCACCGTCTATGTTATCCACCTTTGGCATGCCCGCCGTTTCGCCCGTAAAGGTCATGGGCGTTAATCTTCCGGACAACGTGAGCGACAGTTTAGCCAATCACAACACACCGGCCCAAACGAACCAATCTGAGCCCACCGCACGTTTCTGAGGGAGTGTTTTCATAGACTCAGGAAGTGAACCGCTCGTTCAGGGGACAGACGAGAGCGCGGCTGACAATAAAGGTGAAATTTATGAAAAATAAGACTTTTAAAAAAAGAAAAACCACGGATACATGTTATATTGCACCCCATAAACACAATCATGCAAAGAAAAAGAGCAGTCAACCCACCCTTTAAAGCCCTTTTAAACTGCACTGAAACTCTCATTTGGTCCTTGAACCATTTGGTTCCCATTGAAGTCCATTATATGGAGAAAATCCTGGAATGTTTTCATCAAAAACCTTAATTTCTTTTCAACCGAAGAAAGAAAGACATGGACATCTTGGATGACATGGGGGTGAGTAAATTATCAGCAAAAGGTTTTTTTTAAAAGTGAACTACTCCTTTAAGCAGAACAACTGTTTTGTGACAAGCATGACTGAAATTCAGCTTAATTCAGCTTTGTCATTACAAGAATAAATTACATTTTAATATATATTTACATAGAAAAAGTTATGTCAAATTTTACAACACTACTGTTTTTTCCCTATTTTAAAAAGTTTTGAATGGTAGAGTTGATGTTTGTATGTCTGTGCTCTTGTATTTCTACGCAGATGGGTTAAAGGCTACCCACTAAACTCTCCATACATCGGCAGCTCTCCTGCCCTCTGCCACCTCCTGCAGGAGAAAATGCCATTTTGCTGTCTGCGCCTTGATAAGGTGAGTGTCTGCCTCTCTCCAAATCTTTTATGTCACAAAGACGCACATAACCACACCGCTCTCAGCACAAGATCCTAACAGCAGATTGCTTTCTCAGGCTTGTCATCATATGCCCTACCGAGGATGCTCGCTCGTACGGCTTTAAAAACAAACTGATCATCGTGTCCGCGAAAGTGCTGGGAAACGGCCTCTATAACTTCATAGTTCCACTGCGGGCGTATTACCGGCCCAGGAAGGAGCTCAACCCCATTGTTTTGCTACTGGAGAACGTGTGAGTGTCCTAAAAACAGAAACACTGAGACATACTCATCCATCTTTTGTTTTTCACAGCACTGGTCGCCTTTCTGTATTTATTATGACATAATCATTGCTTCTCCTGTAACAGAAAACTAATATGGGGAGATTCATTCGTCTTATAATTCAATCAAATGTAATAAAACTCTTGTTTTTTTTTCGTAATTGGATGAACATTGGGGAGCAGCTGCAGGCTGGATTTCATTATTTAGATGCCCTGGAGCAGGGCGATTTTTTTTTAAATTGGGTCATTTTTTAAAATACTTGGAAAGAGACACCAGAGACATTTGCAATTCAGTTTGCTTGTTGTTGTCAAAGCATCACCTCAGATTCTCAACATTTCTCCCGGTGGTGTTTGCTAGACCCGAGGCAGACTTCTTGGAGGCCATCTGCTGGTTTCCGATGGTCTACTACACAGTGGGCTCCATCGACAAGTAAGAGAAGCTTTCCTTGAAGCACATGTGTAATATATGTATCAAGCTATTAACATGTGTATTGTAGAACATTTAGTTCTGGTTGTTGAATTTGAGCCCTACAAAACTGGGACATTTTTCCCTCTTTATATCTCTCCGCTGTCTGTGTTTGTTCCAGGCAGATATGTCGGTCTGTGCATTAGTGAGGGGCATTTTACATCAGTTACCATCAGTAGGTGCTGACAAGTCTCTGCATGAGTCATTAAAGCGTTTATTCAGGGATTTTTTGCAGTTTTTGAAATTGCAGGCTTCATCTCTACGAATTCATAATGCATTATCTACAGACATCAAATAAAGCCAGGGTTTCCGCGGGTCTTAAAAAGTCTAAAATTCTGAACTTTAAATTTAAGGCCTTAAAAAGTCTTAAAAATGGCCAGATTTTTATCTGAGCTCTTAAATTTGATTTAGTCAGGTCTAAAAAAGATTTTACCCTCGTTCATTTGCCAAAACTCTAGCCACAGAAAGTCATTACAAAGTAGCAAAAAAGTATTGAGTCGTAGCCTACAAAGCGAGAGCCCTAGAGCAGGGTTTCAAACCTGTGTGGTGACGAGATGGGTCCGCCCGAATAAATGAGTCCCCCCTTAGGACCCAAGCGATCCGATTGGTTCAAAGCTAGTTTTATGGGTAATCGCTTTAGTGCCTGGTTACAAATCACTTTATTATAAGAGACGTTTGAAGTACGTTATAACGAGTCATTAATTTATATTAACTTATATGTTTCATGTAAGCAATAAGGTACGAGAGGCTGTGAGAGACTCCGCTTCTGTCGTGCCTAACAACGCCCTTGAGCCGTTACTTATTCACGATACAGCACTTGCCTCGAGTATCTTATTGCTTTTATAAAACGGTTCCCACACAATATTTAAGTAAATAACAATGTTAGTGCAACTTTCTTGAAGTAAAATCACTAAAAGCTTACCTTCCGCTGGAAAAAATAGTCCCCGAGTGTGAACAGCAACAACGTTCCAGTGTGTAAAATGCATGAAAGCTCAAATAAAAACAACATAGAACCGCAGTGTTGCGCAGCGATCAATAGAACCGTTGGGCTGAAGCGGTCGTAGCCGTGTTTTATCGTGAATAAAGCACAGCTCTTGACCAATCAGAATCAAGGATTCGAACTAACCGTTTTATAAATACTAGTATATAACCGAAGCTGTAGATTGTAAATTTAAACATTTCTCGTTCTTAATGTTTTTTAGTTAGCTTAGCATAGCATTCAAAGCGCTAAACAAATAAACGTTTTACTTGAAAAGCGCTAAACAAATAAACATATTACTTGATGGCAACAAACTGCTTTTATCAAGTTATCGCGAGAACATATTTAGATCAGGCATATTACTGGCATACTATGGGGTCCTAAAGGGGGGACTCATCTCGTCGGGGGGGACCCATCTCGTCACCTCACCGGTTCAACACGCCGCTCGCGTGCTAGCATTAGCTCGTGGCTTGATCATAGACTGTAAAAGCTGAAAAGCTTTTTCAATTACTGAATTCATTTCTTAAATTTGACTTACTGAAACCTGCAGAAACCCTGAAAGCTTTATCAGGGTTCCCGCGGGTCCTTAAAAAGTCTTAAAAAGTCTTAAATGAGTTATTTAAATTTTGAGTTATTTAAATATCTCCGCAAGTCTGCTGTCAACAACAGGCCTAAACCAGCCATTGCACCAGCACAAAAACACAATCAGTAAAATATCAACTAATTATTGTTGATAATAATTAGTTGATATTTTACTGATTGTGTTTTTATTTTGTGTTTATCAACAAAACGTTGAAAATATCGAGATATATTTTTGTCAATATCGCACACCCTAATGTACACCCCTGTTTATCAAAATACCAGTCACACTTTATATTACATGGCTTTAACTACTTTGCACTAACAATGCCTACAAGACTATAGGTTTACTGTATAACTCTATGTTTATAATAAGTAAAGTGTATTAGAAGATTTAAGCACCACTATGTTGCTTTTTCAACCTTTATAATATTTTTTCAAAGCCCTTGAGATGGTACATCGACTTACAATAGGTTGAATGACAGGTCTATAGCCTGACGTGGTCTGTATCGCTTTTACTGGCACTCTGTAAGCGGGTAGGAACCCGAGCACAAAAAGAACTACAAAATTCGACTGCTTTACGGCATGCGTCACTTTCCCCACTTCCTCAAATTCTGACACGAGAGCCCAACAAGCATTTTCTTTTCTTTTTTTTACCTCTGTATGTTGTCATGGCTGAAGCAGCAAGTAAGACCAAATGTGAAGTGCGTCAGAAACAGAGCGCCCGCGCGATCAGTTTACTGTTGGTAATGTGTTGTGTAGCTTCGCCCCTCGCCACATCCAATGTAGACTGCATTGCTTTCTTTTGAGGGAGCTTAACAAACTCAAGCATCCCTGTAGAGCCGGGCGGGCAGCTCGCGCCAGCTCGAGACATGAAAGTATACTGATTACTGAGTTTGGTAGGGGCTACATTCAAGTAAATAATACATGATTAGCCGAACAAAACAATATCAGGAACTCCTATGTCTGCAGGCTGATAGTCATGTTTGTTACTAGAGCCCGACCGATAAAGGATTTTGAAGGCCTTATATCGATACAAATATTTGTTGGTTTTAACATCCATATATTCTAATATATCTGCCGATTTTTTTTCTTTCAGAAACGCTTAATGAAACATTAACAGATTTCCCTAACATTAGTTATTTGTAGTTATTTATGAGTTTTAACTAAAATAATGCATTTTAAAAAGAAACTTGTTTCTTTTATTGTCACAACAGACTGATGATAGTGGCATTAGCTAGCTTTATGGTTAGCTAGTCTATGATGAGCCATAATTTAGCAATGGATTACGTCATACTGCAAATTAGAAAACATACATTTTCAATATAACAGACCAAGGAGAGATGATTAGTCTATTAAAGAAATACTTCAGACACATTGTCAAAAGTTAAAAGGACAGTCAGTCAACTACACTGTAACAACGTAACATAACTATTACTAGCTAAATCCGCTTCACTCTCGGCTTATTTAACAGCAGCAAAACTGGACATGATAGTCACTAATTTTGTCATGCTTATTTGAGTTAAGAGAACTGATGGGGATGTTCTTTTAATTGTTATTCAAGCAATGTATGTCTCGTACCAACTAAAACAAATGTTGCCAACAGAAATGGTGTAAAGGGCCCTCTGGTGGACAAACTACACAACTCCAACACTCATGACATGGTTCAAGCGTGTTCCGTCCGTTTTTATTTTAGTTTTGATATATTCATTTATCGGCAATTATAACTGCTGATACCGATAGTTTGGAAAATGCCTAATATCGGCTTGCCGATATATCGGTCTGGCTCTATTTGTTACTTATTTTTCTGGTGAAAGTGTCTTGCCTCAGGCTATAATGCAAATCGATTTTTCAAATTTGCTGATTCATCTACGGTAGCTTGATATTATAATATTTGACGACATGGCTATTGTCTACCACAGAAATATTGAATTGAATTAGCAAATCCATTATGTAAAACAGTAGCCAATAGACTAACGTTACAAGATGCTGGCTTGTAAACGTGAGCTACGCGATCTTTTGACGTTTGAAAAAATATATATCGGGGACCCTGAGAGTAAAATTTCAAAAATAACATAATGCTGCTTTAAATAGTTAAATTTAACCAAAATACCTTTTCTTCAGTTTGGGTTCTTTGGTTCCTTTCTAATTCTGTACAGTGGAAGTCTGTTCACGTAAGCTTTTACTGAGCTTGTCCCTGAACACTGTGTGCAGTTTGGATAGTCTTCTGCGTTGTGGCGTGACGTTGGCTGACACCATGGTTGTGGTGGACAAAGAGAGCTCCATGATCGCTGAGGAGGATTACATGGCTGATGCCAAGACCATAGTTAATGTTCAGACGCTCTTCAGGTAGGTCCTTCCACATGTGTGTCTTTCTGCTGGAGACATTGGGGAACCTGACGCTCTCTCCTCACTGTTTCCCATAGGCTTTTCCCAGCTCTCAGTATCATAACTGAACTCACCCACCCGGCCAACATGCGCTTCATGCAGTTCAAAGTGAAAGACCACTATTCTCTAGCTCTTTCTAAGCTGGAAAAGGTGAGACACAAATGCAATACAATATTTATACTTTCTAAAGAATCCCAAAAAAGCTGATATCCCTCTTTTGCTCCATTTGTGCTGTAGAAAGAGAGAGAGAGGGGCTCTAACTTGGTGTTCATGTTCAGATTACCGTTTGCTGCTGGGAAGGTGTTTAGTGTCAGTATGTTAGACACTCTGCTGTATCAGGTAACCATAAAGTAATCCTGTATTTTTCTGTCTTTCATTATAATAATAAATAGTTTAGACCAGGGGTGCCCTAACCCTGCTCTGCTATTCGACTGTCCAGCACAGTTTGTCTCCAACCCTAATCAAACACACCTGAAGCAACCAATTAAGGTCTGAAGGTCTTCAGGATCACTTGAAAATTAAAGGCAGGTGTGTTTGATTAGGGTTGGAGATGAACTGTGCAGGACAGTCGATCGTCAGGAGCAGGGTTGGGCACCCTGGTTTAGACCATAAAGGGGTGTTCATTCTTTGTGGAAAACCATGACAGGAAAAAAAATCATGGGCATGATTCGAAAAGGTTATGTTCCTCGCAGTCAAAAATGACAGCATTGGATTATGAATGGGAGACAAATTTCATCTAGTGAAAACTTTTTGTGCTGCGGTCAAACAAAATCTTACAGAAAGTAAATTTTTTGAGATATCAAGCTCAAATGTGGAACTGGTTTAGGATTTTCATGCCGTTTTAAATCTTTAAAACCAAGTTAAACTTGTTTTTGAAAATATATATTTTATATAAAAATGTAAAATAGTATTTTTGTGCATTTTTCATAACAATGAACTTAAAATTCTGTAACATTTTTTAAGTTCACCTAAACAAATAATCGCTCATTGTGTCGTCTTTGAGAAGAGATCAAAATCAAGTCTGTGAAAGCATTCAAGATTTACCTCAGTTTAAGTTGGAAATATGCTCAAAAAGTTAATAAATGGATTATAAATATAGCGTAAATATAATTTTGTATCATAAAATCCCCATAAAATAAAAAATATGATATAAAAAACCCTTATCAAACAAAAATTATATATATATATATATATATATATATATATATACATCACACTGGTGAGTTTATTAGGTACACCTGTCCAACTGCTCGTTAACACTTAATTTCTAAGCAGCCAATCACATGGCGGCAACTCAGTGCATTTAGGCATGTAGACATGGTCAAGACAATCTCCTGCAGTTCAAACGAGCATCAGTATGGGGAAGAAGGTGATTTGAGTGACTTTGAACGTGGCATGATTGTTGGTGCCAGAAGGGCTGGTCTGAGTATTTCAGAAACTGCTAATCTACTGGGATTTTCACGCACAACCATCTCTAGGGTTTACAGAGAATGGTCCGAAAAGAAAAACATCCAGTGAGCGGCAGTTCTGTGGGCGGAAATGCCTTGTTGATGCCAGAGGTCAGAGGAGAATGGCCAGACTGGTTCGAGCTGATAGAAGGGCAACAGTGACTCAAATAACCACCCGTTACAACCAAGGTGGGCAGAAGAGCATCTCTGAACGCACAGTACGTTGAACTTTGAGGCAGATGGGCTACAGCAGCAGAAGACCACACCGGGTGCCACTCCTTTCAGCTAAGAACAGGAAACTGAGGCTACAATTTGCACAAGCTCATCGAAATTGGACAATAGAAGATTGGAAAAACGTTGCCTGGTCTGATGAGTCTCGATTTCTGCTGCGACATTCGGATGGTAGGGTCAGAATTTGGCGTCTACAACATGAAAGCATGGATCCATCCTGCCTTGTATCAACGGTTCAGGCTGGTGGTGGTGGTGTCATGGTGTGGGGAATATTTTCTTGGCACTCTTTGGGCCCCTTGGTACCAATTGAGCATCGTTGCAACGCCACAGCCTACCTGAGTATTGTTGCTGACCATGTCCATCCCTTTATGACCACAATGTACCCAACTTCTGATGGCTACTTTCAGCAGGATAATGCGCCATGTCATAAAGCTGGAATCATCTCAGACTGGTTTCTTGAACATGACAATGAGTTCGCTGTACTCAAATGGCCTCCACAGTCACCAGATCTCAATCCAATAGAGCATCTTTGGGATGTGGTGGAACGGGAGATTCGCATCATGGATGTGCAGCCGACAAATCTGCGGCAACTGTGTGATGCCATCATGTCAATATGGACCAAACTCCCTGAGGAATGCTTCCAGCACCTTGTTGAATCTATGCCACGAAGAATTGAGGCAGTTCTGGAGCAAAAGGAGTCCAACCCGCTACTAGCACGGTACCAATAAGTGGCCGGTGAGTGTATATACACACATATATATTTATATATATACACATATATATATATATACACATATATATATATATATATATATATATATATATATATATATATATATATATATATGCACTCACCGGCCACTTTATTAGGTACCCCATGCTAGTAACGGGTTGGACCCCCTTTTGCCTTCAGAACTGCCTCAATTCTTCGTGGCATAGATTCAACAAGGTGCTGGAAGCATTCCTCAGGGAGTTTGGTCCATATTGACATGATGGCATCACACAGTTGCCGCAGATTTGTCGGCTGCACATCCATGATGCGAATCTCCCGTTCCACCACATCCCAAAGATGCTCTATTGGATTGAGATCTGGTGACTGTGGAGGCCATTTGAGTACAGCGAACTCATTGTCATGTTCAAGAAACCAGTCTGAGATGATTCCAGCTTTATGACATGGTGCATTATCCTGCTGAAAGTAGCCATCAGAAGTTGGGTACATTGTGGTCATAAAGGGATGGACATGGTCAGCAACAATACTCAGGTAGGCTGTGGCGTTGCAACGATGCTCAATTGGTACCAAGGGGCCCAAAGAGTGCCAAGAAAATATTCCCCACACCATGACACCACCACCACCAGCCTGAACCGTTGATACAAGGCAGGATGGATCCATGCTTTCATGTTGTAGACACCAAATTCTGACCCTACCATCCGAATGTCGCAGCAGAAATCGAGACTCATCAGACCAGGCAACGTTTTTCCAATCTTCTATTGTCCAATTTCGATGAGCTTGTGCAAATTGTAGCCTCAGTTTCCTGTTCTTAGCTGAAAGGAGTGGCACCTGGTGTGGTCTTCTGCTGCTGTAGCCCATCTGCCTCAAAGTTCAACGTACTGTGCGTTCAGAGATGCTCTTCTGCCCACCTTGGTTGTAACGGGTGGTTATTTGAGTCACTGTTGCCCTTCTATCAGCTCGAACCAGTCTGGCCATTCTCCTCTGACCTCTGGCATCAACAAGGCATTTCCGCCCACAGAACTGCCGCTCACTGGATGTTTTTTCTTTTCGGACCATTCTCTGTAAACCCTAGAGATGGTTGTGCGTGAAAATCCCAGTAGATTAGCAGTTTCTGAAATACTCAGACCAGCCCTTCTGGCACCAACAATCATGCCACGTTCAAAGTCACTCAAATCACCTTTCTTCCCCATACTGATGCTCGGTTTGAACTGCAGGAGATTGTCTTGACCATGTCTACATGCCTAAATGCACTGAGTTGCCGCCATGTGATTGGCTGCTTAAAAATTAAGTGTTAACGAGCAGTTGGACAGGTGTACCTAATAAAGTGGCCGGTGAGTGTATATATATATATATATATATATATATGAAGAGTTCAGATGCAAAAGCCTCTAAGTGCCATTTGAAATTTTCTTCTAAAATGATCATTTTAATCAACCTTGTATATTTAAGTTCAGTAATTTCACTTAAATGGCAATGAAGATTACCTGTTAATTGTCATTTAAGTGAAATTACTGAACTTAAATATACAAGCTTGATAAAAATGGTCATTTTAGAAGAAAATTTCAAATGGCATTTAGAGGCTTTTGCATCTGAACTTTTCATATATATATACACATATACATATATATATATATATATATATACATATATACATATATATATATATATATATATATATATATATATATATTTATATATATATACATATACATTTATATATATATATATATATATATATATACATATACATTTATATATATATATATACATATATATATATATATGACCGACAGACGAAAAGCACCTGACAAACGTCTGACCAAAGTCATTCATTTTCAATAGAGCCATATGCGTACGTGTAATTCCCAGGACAGTTTTGAGCTTTGTTGCGTTGAAATATTTAAACTTTTCGGCTGGAAAGTATGCGACCGCCTGACCAGTTGTGATGTATTCTAATCAAAACTTTGAGCATGAGGTGAGAATTACCAATGTTTTTCTAGTAAATTATATTCTTTAAAACCTATTCCTGTAAAATTGGTGGACATTCCGAACTAATTATTTATAACTATTAAAACATTACTTTGGTTGATTAGCTCTAAAAAACTAATGTTTTACAATGTATTTCAGTCTTTTGTTGGGTGGATATATCCATTCAGTCATTTAACCAAGGTGGAGGGTACCAGTAATAGCAATTGTATGTGTATTTAGTATTGAGTGGTATCGTATAAATACCTGGGGACAATAATAGACTCAAAACTCACATTTGAAACTAACTGTGAAGTTGTGTGCAAAAAAAGGGCATCAGCACCTGTTCTGTTTGAGAAAACTGAGTCGGTTTTATTAGACAAATCCATCATGACTCTCTTTTACCATGCTTTTATTGAATCAGCATGGTTTGGGAACCTCTTTGAAAAATAAAAACTCACTCAACCAAATAGTAAAGTGGTCTAGCAGGCTGATTGGTGAGCCACAGCTCAGTGTGGAGACCTTTTACACAAAACAGTTACAGCGCATAACTGGTTTAATCTTAAATGACTGTTCCCATTCATTGCACACAGAGTTTCAGGTTCTGCTCTCTGGGCGTAAGTTCATAGAACAAAAAGACACAAAAACAGTTTAGTTCTTGCAGCCATTACACTGAGGAATAACTCATAACTTTACTTTGCACAGGTTTTATTGATTGATTTTATGTATGTTTTAATCTATTTTGGACCGATAAGAACTTTTTATTACATTTTTTTCATTTAAATTGAAATTTTTGTCATTTATGTATTATTACTGTCTTAAAGAGATACTCCACTTATTTTGGAAATATAGGCTCATTTTAACACTTCCCCAGAGTTAAACAGTTGGGTTTTACCGTTTTCTTCCCGATTGACTTCCATAGTATATTTTTTTCCTACTATGGAAGTCAGACCAGAAACTGTCTGGTTAATGATATTCTTCTAAATATCAGAAATCGTCTGAATGGATTCGAAAACGGTAAAACTCAACTGTTTAACTCTGGGGAAGTTGTAAAATGAGCTTATTTCCAAAAAAGTGGAGTATCCCTTTAAGACAGTAATAATTCGTAAATTACAGAAATTTCAATTTAAATAAAAATCTAAATCTACCTTCGGGTACAAATAAAGTAACTTGAACTTGAACTTTAGTGTTGGAGAAAAGTCAGCTTTAGACTTGCCATTATCATCCACTATAACCAACAATAAATCCACTCGAGAACCTGAAGCAATGAAATAACTGTAAGTGGAAATGCCCTGTAAATCATGGCAGATACTATATTTAACGTGTGTCACATTGGTACAAATTCAGTGAAATTTTGTCAGCAAAAAAGTTCCTTTATCTGTTATCAATAGTGCATGACGTATGAAATCACTTTCAAACCAGCAGCTTTCTGTTTGTCAGCATGACATAGAAAAACTTTAACCCCGTTGCGAAACCTGCGAGGTGATAGCTTTCACATTGATTAAAATGACTGGATTTTGCTTGTGAAAATTTGAGAAACAACAGCAAATGTGATTGCACCTTCACACTGTATCTACACTGGATGTAATAGTGTGATCCAATGTGTGATGTGACAACAGTCACACCTAGACAAGTGCAGTGTGTCGTTTCAAAAATATATATATTTTCAATGTTTCAGGAACAGTTTTTTTTTATTTCT
The DNA here is from genome assembly GCA_030378365.1 of Hybognathus amarus. Taxonomy (NCBI): domain Eukaryota; kingdom Metazoa; phylum Chordata; class Actinopteri; order Cypriniformes; family Leuciscidae; genus Hybognathus; species Hybognathus amarus. The sequence goes on along the minus strand of JAQIUQ010000385.1, from coordinate 75,885 downwards.
TGTTTATTATTTCATGTTTTGTTTAATTGACACATATTGAACAAGATGTGGATGGAACACAATCCTATAACACAATCCCAAAACGGTGTCTGGAGCGAACTCTGAATAGTTTCACAGCAAATGCAATGTTTGGGTTGAGCTTGTGAACAGTCTGAATTGAATGCGATGAGACAGAAAGACTGGAAAGATACAAGCCCATTATACCAGTATGTCTTTTGTTTGCATTGCCCTCAACGTTGCATGTATCCAATGAGAACAGTGTAGTCCAAAACAAAAGAATGACTTCTATGAGCAGTTTTTGAATGAATCAGTTAAAAAGTCTTGCAATTCTGTCTCAAACTCATGAGTCATTGGGTTTGAATTGATCTGAAAAGATGCTTCCTTAAAGGAGTAGTTCACTTTTAAAAAGACTTTTGTTGATAATTTACTCACTAATTTTTCTTCAGTCAAAAAGAAATTACGTTTTTTGATGAAAACATTCCAGATTTTTTCCATATAATGGACTTCAATGGGAACCAAGCGGTTCAAGGTCCAAATGAGAGTTTCAGTATTGCTTCAAAGGGCTTTAAACGACACCAGACGATGAATAAGGGTCTTATCTAGCGAAACGATCAGTCATTTAAAAAAAAAAGTTTAAGTTTTATAAGCTCAAATGATCACCTTGCTCTGTTCTGCGATGCGTGTTCGTGACTCTCCTGTTCAAACTCGTTCATCAAAATGAACAAATATTTTCGAGTCATGACTCGAAGGGTCCTAGATAAGACCCTTATTCATTCAAGCTGCACTGAAACTGTCATTTGGACCTTGAACCGTTTGGTTCCCATTAGAAGTCCATTATATGGAGAAAATCCTGGAATGTTTTCATCAAAAACCTTAATTTCTTTTCGACTGAAGAAAGAAAGACGTGGACATCTTGGATGACATGGGGGTGAGTAAATAATCAGCGAAAGTGTTTTTAAAAGTGAACTACTCCTTTAAACATACTAAAAGAATCGTTAAAGAACTTGAATCTTGAGATTCATTAAATTCCTTACCATTCTCACAAAAAAAGCGGTTCCTCGCATGCCTTTCGTTCACATCAACGAAATGGTATTATTAACTATGGCTTTTACCCTGACCTAAGGTCGATAGAACCAGATGTTGATATAAAACATCTGTCATATTTGCAGAGTCATTATGTCTGATTTCATCATTTGTGTGTGTGTGTTTTAGTCCTTTGTGAAGGACTACATGATCTCCATCACCCGACTGCTGCTAGGTCTGGACTCCATGCCTGGATCTGGCTTCCTGTGTGCTGTGAGTGCCAGGGGCCCATCCCTCAATCCATAATGAGACTATCACTTAGCATCTGGATAATTATGCCAAAAATGATGGTGGTCATAATGAATTTTAGGACATTGATGATAATACTAATACTGCCCTGATATTCCTTGTAGATGAAGATCACAGAGGAGGATTTGTGGATTCGCACTTACGGCCGCCTCTACCAGAAGCTGTGCTCGTCGACTGGAGACATTCCCATCGGCATCTACCGTACCGAAGCACAGAAACTTCCTGTCTCAGAGGTACATTACGACAATACAGCAAAAACAGATATTGGGAAATATTATTAAACTTTAAAATAACTGTTTTCTATTTGAAAACTTAAATTTCACTTAAATGACAATTAATAGGTTAATCTTCATTGCCATTTAAGTGAAATTACTGAACTTAAATATACAAGCTTGATAAAAATGGTCATTTTAGAAGAAAATTTCAAATGGCATTTAGAGGCTTTTGCATCTGAACTCTTCGTATATAGATAGATAGATAGATAGATAGATAGATAGATAGATAGATAGATAGATAGATAGATAGATAGATAGATAGATAGATAGATAGATAGAACGATAGAACGATAGATAGATAGATTAGATAGATAGATAGATAGATAGATAGATAGATAGATAGATAGATAGATAGATAGATAGATAGATAGATAGATAGATAGATAGATAGATAGATAGATAGATAGATAGATAGATAGATAGATAGATAGATAGATAGATAGATAGATAGATAGATAAATAGATAAATTAAATATGAATTAAATACGATGCAAAAGCTCCAGAACATTTATAATGTTACTAAATGTTTTTATTTCAAATAAATGCCGTTGAACATTCTATTTATCAAAAAATCCAGAAAAATCATTCGCTTAAAAATATTAAGCAGCAAAACCATTATAAGTAATTGACCCTTTGCTAAGCCACGCCCGAAAACCGCAACTGGCCCATCGCGTCTTAGCAACAGTTACTAGGCGCGGGAGGTCTGGCAAGCTTTCGAGCGAGGGAAACATGCTAAACCATTGTGTGTGTTGAAGGGTCAATTGAGCACCAATAATTGATAGAGCTGTCAGTTAAACGCTGTATTAACAGCGTTAACGCAAACCTATTTTAACGTTAATTTTTTATTGCTCGATTAACAGACTTTTTGTCCTAGCAAACTTTTTGTCCTAGCAAACTTTTTGTCCTAGCAAAAGCTTTTGCAACAGGACGCGGCGCTATGAAAACCATCCATTTTAATGGCTTGTGCCACGCGAGGGACGTTTTGTTGCTTTCGTCGATCAAAGCGCAAGCGGATCTAGCTAGACCGGAAACAAAACAACAGGCACGCCGCACACACTCGTTTGGGCTTGCGGAGACGGCCAAATAGTAGGTTAACGTTACATTTTGAGTGGATGACGAGTGCGAGACACCGTAATAAATGCCAATAAGATTCTGAATGGAAAGTTTACTTTTAGAAGTTGCCAAATTCCATTGACAAGACCAAAGTGATATATGTGTTTTGTCGTTGTGAACTGAGCTATCATCATCGCAGCAAATCCAGTCTGAAACACCACTTGATGATGGCCAAGCACACACACAGCTGATGCGACCTCCAGCCCCCCCCAACCCTTGTCAATGTCAGGACCTCGTCAGTATTTCTTTCACCCTTTTATTGATGGACAGTGTTACATTGTGTGAGAGATTATTTGCTCCAAGTGAGAATGTTAGTGTGAATTTGAACACAGTATATCCCAATGTTGTTTTCAATTGTTTTTCAAAAAAAAAAACATTTCAACAAAGCAAGCTGATCCACTTTTCCATGTTGATGAGAGCTGTGAAATGAGAAAAAATAATGGGACAAAAAGAGATCAAGAGACATTTAGAACAGATTAAAATGTGTGATTAATCGCGAGTTAACTATGACATTAATGCGATTAATCGCGAATAAATATTTTAATCGTTTGACCGCAATAATATACAGTCGTGCTCAGAATTAATGGCACCCCTGGTAAATATGATGAAAACTGGCTGTAAAAAATAATTCTGCATTGTTTATTCTTTTGATCTTCCATTAAAAAAATTGGCAAAATTCTAACCTTTCATTGAAGCACACTATGAAATAAATGTTTTTCTCCAAAACACTCTGGCCATAATTATTGGCACCCTTTTATTAAAAACTTTTTGCAACCTCAGATCAAAAAAGCAAACTTTTGCCAAGATAACAGATCTGAGTCTTCTCCTATAATGCCTGATGAGTTTGGAGAACACCTGACCAGAGATCAGAGACCATTCCTCCATATAGACTCTCTCCAGATCCTGCAGATTCCCAGATCCATGTTGGTGCTTCATCTCTTCAGTTCACTCCACTCATCAGGTCAGGGTCTGGGACAGTCATGGCAAAAGCTTCATTTTGTGCTTCGTAACTCATTTTTGTGTTGATTTTTGATTTTTGTTTTGGATCGTTGTCCTGATGGGAGATCCAACCATGGCCCATTATAAGATTTCTAGCAGAAGGCGTCAGGTTTTTATTTTTTAACTTTTTGTATTTGATAGAATCCATAATACCATGTATCTGAACAAGATGTCCAGGACCTCCAGCAAATAAATAGGCCCACAACATATACGATCCAGCAGTATATTTAACCGTAGGCATGGGGTACTCTTCATCCCTGTTTGCACCAAACACATCTGCTGGGTTTGCTGCCAAAAAGTCCCTGTTTTAGTTTCATCTGACCACAGAACCCTGTGCCGTTTGAAGATCCAGTCGTGTCTGACACCTGAAATATGCAGGAGCAAGGAGGTCATTTTTCTTGAAACCCTCTCAAACAACATGTGGGGATGTAGGGGTTGTCTGATTTTTTCTTTTTTTTTAGGTTTTCTGACCCCAAGACTCAACTAATCTCTGCAATTCTCCATCTGTTATCCTTGAAGAGTCTTTGGACACTCAAACTTTCATCCTCACCGTCCATTAAGGCTAAATAGACACACGTCCTCTTCCTGGCAGAATCATACCATCTTTAGTTGATTATAACTTCTTAATTATTGTCCTGATGGTCAAAATAGGGATTTTCATTTCAATTCAAACTTTAGCTATTTTCTTACATCCACTTTCTATTTTGTGAAATTCAACAATCTTTTGATGCACATCAGAACCATGTTCTTTGGTTTTATTCATTGTGATGGATGATTCAGGGAATTTGACCTTTGTGCTTCCTCATATTTAAACTCCTTGAAACAAGAAGTCATAGCTGGACAATTTCATGTTCCTAGTTTCCCTGATGTGCTTAAAAAAATAAATATTAATGTGAATGTACTTCAGAGATATTTTTCTCATAAAAAATTCTAGGGGTGCCAACAATTGTGGCCCGAGTGTTTTGGAGAAAAACATTTATTTCATAGTGTGATTTACCCCCACTTTCAATTCTTTTGCTTCAATGAAAGGTTAGAATTTTGCCATTTTTTTGAATGGAAGATCAAAAAGGATAAACAATGCAGAATTATTTTTTACAGCCAGTTTTCATCATATTTACCAGGGTTGCCATTAATTCTGAGCACGACTATATATACTCAAGTAGAATACACTAATTTTAAATTGTAATAATATATTTTCTAGTTTATTTTTACTTTATAAATGCGGCCTTGATGATCAAAAGAGACTTCTTGCACACACAAAAAAATCTTAATTCCAAACTTTAGTCATTATTGTGTTTCTGTGGAGGTCAGGAATCACTCCTCTGTGTGGCTTGTCTCAGTCTCAGGTGTCCATCACTGTGGAGGATTACGAGGATACGCGGGAGCCCCGTGAGCCTCTGCTCTGCCGCTCTGGTCTTCACCGTAACTCAACATCATCCGAGCCGCCCTCCTCGTCCTCCTCATCATCACAGGCCATGGACCACCCGCTCCTGAGGAGGAAGAGCATGCAGTGGGCACGTCGATTGAGTCGTAAAGGTGGACGGGGCTCCAGCGGGGCCAAGGGCGTCGGGAGCGCCGCGGAGCGCATCAGCCAGCAGAGACTCAGTCTGTTCCGCCGGTCCGAGAGGCAGGAGCTCAACGCTCTGGTCCGCACACGCATGAAGCACCTGGGCCTCTCGCCATCTGGATTTAGTGAGTGTGAACACCGCTGCTTCTTCAGACTGGGTGATGTACTGTAGCTAAAAAATATAATATTGCATATCTACTATCTTTTTCAGAATCAGAATCAGAAAGAGCTTTATTACCAAGTATGTTTGCACACTCAAGGAATTTATTTTGATAACAGAAGAAGCTTCCAGTACACCGAGACAACAGCAGTACACAGATAGTAAACTAACAAAAGATATAAGATACACATATACATTGATAATATACATTGATAATAATAAGAAATGCATCTTGAGCAGCAAATTTGCATATTCAAATGATTTCTGTGATCAAATGAATGCATGAGACTGTATAACAGTAAAGTGTAATAAAAAATACAACAATTATTATATTATATTTATGTCCTCTCGGTGCACCAATGCTTCTTTCACATCATTTCACACTCAAAAAATAATTAGGTCTAAATTTAAAATGTATGACTTTAATTGGATAGAAAATGTCAATCTATTTGGATTACACAGTTTTAACATAAACAAACTGATAAACTTAATGTGATTGCATATTTCATCATATATTCTCATACAAAAAAGAAAAATCATGACATGGTTTATTATGAACTATTTGCATATATTTGATTTAAATAATCATATATTCAAATGCATGTTTTCAAATAGCCTACAATCAACGTCAGTCTGTTAAAAAAATTAATGAAAATGGTTAAAATATGGCTAGCTGTGAAACAAGCAATATTCAGTTGGCTAACATGCATGAAATTGAAATGGATTTATTGCTGATAAATATATAAAGCTGGTTACTTATTTAAAACACATTCTGTTTATTAGTTATTACAGAAATCTTTCCTGTTTCATACATTTCTGATTGACAAATGTATGTATATACACTACCGGTCAAAAGTTTAAGATTAAGATTTTTTTATGTTTTTAAAAGAAGTCTCTTCTGCTCACCAAGGCTGCAATTTTTTGATAAAAAATACACAAAAAACACAGTAATATTGTGAAATATTATGACAATTTAAAATGACTTTTTTTATGTTAATTAATATATATTAAGATGTAATTTATTCCTCTGAAAAAAGCTGAATTTTCAGCATCATTACTCCAGTCTTCAGTGTCACATGATCCTTCACAGATCACTCTAATATGATGATTTTATGCTCCAAAAACATGTATGACTATTATCCATGTTGAAAACAGTTTTTTACATTTTTATTTCAGGATTCTTTGATGAATAGAAAGTTCAAAGAACAGCATTTATTTAACTAGAATCTTTTCTAACATTATAAATGTCTTTACTGTAACTTTTGATCAAAGTAACTCATCCTTGATGAATAGAAGTATTGATTTCTTATTTATTTCCCCCAAAAATAAAATACAAATTCTTACTGACCCCAAACTTTTTAAAGGGTAGTGTTTAATGTAACAAAAGCTTTCCATTTCAGATAAAAGCTGTTCTTTTGAACTTTCTATTCATCAAAGAATCCTGAAATAAAAATGTAAAAAACTGTTTTCAACATGGATAATAATCATACATGTTTTTGGAGCATAAAATCATCATAATAGAGTGATTTGTGAAGGATCATGTGACACTGAAGACTGGAGTAATGATGCTGAAAATTCAGCTTTTTTCAGAGGAATAAATTACATTTTAATATATATTAACATAAAAAAGTCATTTTAAATTGTCATAATATTTCACAATATTACTGTGTTTTTTTGTGTATTTTTTATAAAAAAAATGCAACCTTGGTGAGCAGAAGACTTCTTTAAAAACATAAAAAATCTTACCGATCTTAAACTTTTAGACCAGTCAGTGTACATGTATATTAAAAAAAGTGGGGGGTGACACTTAAAGGGTTAATATCAACATTAGGATTAGTAGTTTGTTAAAACTGTAATCCAAATGGATGAATTTTGTATACAATTCAAATACATAAAACTTAAATTTAGGCATAAATATTGTTTTGACTGAATCATTCAAACACTTTGTCCTCTGTGTCAATTCTGTATGTTCAAATTTTTGGAATTTTATGTTTAGACTTATGTGATTTATAGTCTTGTTTCCTGCTCTTCTTGTGTCAGATGGGATGACAGACCCGGGAAACAGACTGTCCTATATTCTCATCAACCCTTCCCCTGACACACGCCTGGAGCTCCATGATGTTGTGTGAGTATGGTGACATCACAAGGTAGCATTTCAAGGCATTGTTGAGGTGCTTCCAAACTTTGTGCAACACAGCTTAACTTGGCTCATTAACTGTGGTCATTCCTGCAGGTATCTGATCAGACCAGATCTTCTGTCACCAGTGCCTAACCAGGCCGGCGCTCGAAAGCCTAGCGCAGGGCCAGCGGAGGGACACAGATTTGACACACAGGACAGCACTCATCTATGAACACAAACCCTACAGGCCTCCAGTGCGAGAATCACCTCCCGAGAAGATGGGGCAAACTGATGTCTGTGTGCGTATACACTTGAGAGGGAGAGGGAGGGAGGGAGAGAGAGAGAGATAGAAGGAGGGAGAGGGATAGAGAGAGATAGAAATAGGGAGAGGGAGAGAGAGAGAGATAGAAAGAGGGAGAGGTACCTGTGCAGATGGGACTGTGAGCTGAACATACACTGTAAAAAGTGATCTTGCTTTTAGTGGCCTTCACTCAACTTTCATATCAACTAATCAATACAACTGAAGTTGTTGAGAAAACACGATTTCAAACAAGGTTTCATTGATTTAACTAAAGGATGCATTTGACAAAACCTGTCAAGAGCCCGTCCAGGTCACATTTCATGCCAAAATTAAAAGAAAAAGATACTTTGCATAATAAAACTTTTTTAGATGACAAGTAGAAAACAAATTTCCCGCTCAAATTATCATTATTATATATGTCAGGCTAATTTTTCTTTGTAATTAGCTTTCTCAATGATTATTTTAATTATATTTCAATTACATTTTACTGTATTGTAAATTTGTAATAAAACAGTGTAATGCTACTCACAGTGCAAGAAATACTACCATGAAGCATTATATCTAAATTGCAGCTATTGATGGGTGCTTCGAAACATTTACGAATCATTTGTTTTGATTTCAGTAAACGAGGCTTCATTACATCATAAAATAACAAAAATAAGCGTAACACGTTTAAAGATAATACAGGTCAAAGAGAAAAACCCAACTGAAGGCTTAAATGCATGGCTAGGGGGCGTTTACATGACACCGCTTTCATTTAAAAATGGAAAACTTTGTATGCGTTTTGGCCGTTCATATAAACGACAATGGTGCAAAGGGGGCCTGAAAACGTAAGCTTTTGAAATCGGTTTCAAAGTGCACGTTTTTGAAAGCGATACCGTTATTGTCTCCATGTAAACAACAAAAACGCAAATTTTTTTAAACGGTGACATCATGCGCATGCGAATTACATGTTGGAACGTTTCTGTAGAATTGACATCAGCTACTACTGGCCTGGCATGATTAACACAGTGTTTAAGTCATTTTTGCAGATCCTTGTGAACAGGGATAGTTTTGACAATGTTGTTCGTTATACGCGAAAAAGAAAAGGAAAAACGTTTCCGTTTTTAGTACATCATTGTGGAACCAAACAAGACACAGGTAAACTTAATCAATAAGTACTCACACAAACCAACTAGCCAAGGGAACAAAGAGAACAGGCAGGACGGAAAACAACATAAGAGTCCACACACAGAGCATAACCGTTACATATCCCATATAATATTGTCTTATACTGTATACTCTACATCAAAAACATTTTATTTTTTATTAAATGGTAATGTAAGAATTGGTAGAAATGTGCTTACTTTGTTTACCAGAAATTAAGTCGGTTATTCTTTATTTCAATTGTCCACTTTAGACATTCTACTAACTATAAGTTGTCAACTACATGTCAACTAACTCTCATTAGAGTGTTTTTGGACTGTAGCAGACTGTTAGGTTAGGGTTTGTGTTAGAATAAGTTGCATCTTGCCCTGTCGGTTCCACCCAAGCTCCCTGTTCGGATCCTGGCACTTCGGTCTAGCATTAATGTGAGCATTCACTCACTCACTGTACGCTCATCTGTCTGCGTGTGCTCTTGTGTCATGTTTTGTGTGGACACACAGTCAGTGAGGGCTCTCATTGGTTTGTGTCATGTTTTGTCTGAGTACATGGCTTGGGATTGTTTTTACTTGCCATGTGCTTGTGTGTTTTTGTCATGTTTGGTGTGAGAACATGGCTTGTCATGTACACTCACCTAAAGGATTACTAGGAACACCATACTAATACTGTGTTTGACCCCCTTTCACCTTCAGAACTGCCTTAATTCTATGTGGCATTGATTCAACAAGGTGCTGAAAGCATTCTTTAGAAATGTTGGCCCATATTGATAGGATAGCATCTTGCAGTTGATGGAGATTTGTGGGATGCACATCTAGGGCATGAAGCTCCCGTTCCACCACATCCAAAGATGCTCAATTGGGTTGAGATCCGGGGACTGTGGGGCCATTTTAGTACAGTGAACTCATTGTCATGTTCAAGAAACCAATTTGAAATGATTCGAGCTTTGTGGCATGGTGCATTATCCTGCTGGAAGTAGCCATCAGAGGATGTGTACATGGTGGCCATAAAGGCATGGACATGGTCAGAAACAATGCTCAGGTAGGCCGTGGCATTTAAACGATGCCCAGTTGGCACTAAGGGGCCTAAAGTGTGCCAAGAAAACATCCCCCACACCATTACACCACCACCACCAGCCTGCACAGTGGTAACAAGGCATGATGGGTCCATGTTCTCATTCTGTTTAAGCCAAATTCTGACTCTACCATCTGAATGTCTCAACAGAAATCGAGACTCAGCAGACCAAGCAACGTTTTTCTGGATGTTTTCTGGATGCATTTTTCTTTTTTTTTTTGGATGTTTTTCCCTTTTCACACTATTCTTTGTAAACCCTAGAATTGGTTTACGTGGAAATCCCAGTAACTGAGCAGATTGAGAAATACTCAGACCAGCCTGTCTGGCACCAACAACCATGCCACGCTCAAAATAGCTTAAATCTCCTTTCTTTCCCATTCTGACATTCAGATTAGAGTTCAGGAGATTGTCTTGACCAGGACCACACCACTAAATGCATTGAAGAAACTGCCATGTGATTGGTTGATTCGATAATTGCATTAATGAGAAATTGAACAGGTGTTCCTAATAATCCGTTAGGTGAGTGTATGTTTCCTTGTGCGATATGCTCTCCAGTCTATTTAAAGATGATTCCATGAGCAACACTGCCCAGTTTCGTAAATAATATTAACACGCAACTTGACATCATGACTTTTGTGTAAACATACACGCCACTTTCAAGTCAAGTGGCATGTTATCTCTACGCATTTTGAGCCATCCACATGTATGCGTGTATGTCTACACCGTTAAATGTCCGAGTGATTCCACGTGTATGTACACGCCGTTAAATGTCAGAGCGAAATGAAGCAAAATGTAGATCTACATATGGGGAGCAATATTTTTTTTCCAAGATGGTAGGGGAAGACTCATAAATGGTATTAACCCCAGTGACGGGTAGGTTTAGGGACGGGGGTTGGGGTAGGTCATATATACAGTAATATAACGTTAAGTGCAACGGCGTTCATATAGACGCTGAAAAGCGATTATGCGTGTTGATAGCACGCCAAAAATTGAAGTACCGAATTAGCGCCATTTCATGAGATCAGTCTGAAACACTATTGCAATCGTTACATTTCTCTTTAGCTCATAAAATCATCCATAATTTCTAAAAAGTTTCTAAATCATACACCAAAAGTCACATTCCTTTAGGTCAAGATGCATTCATGAGTTTGATTCCCAGGGAAGACACACACTGATAAAAAGTAACAAAATAAAAGATGAAAATGTACATATATCCAATATTCTCCAGTCTCTAGACTCCAATATTTGTCTCTACTCTAGAGTATTTAAGCCAAACAATATCTGTTGAATCTCTTTTGAATACAGTAAATGCATATTAAAAATGGTTCTTTTCTTTTATTAAATTGACAAAAGTTCTCCAAATAAAATACTGGATTAACTTGACACCATTTTAAATGATAGCAATGCAACTGGATTACAAACTTTTGTACATTTAAGCAACAAATCACTTTTTGCAGTGTAACCTAATTCTTATTTTCTTACAAAAGGCATGAACCTTTGAAAAACTCATTTACATTTTATTTATTTTTGATGCGAGACAGCTGAGGCCACGTAAGTGCATTTAATGATGTAACTTGTATTGTTATCTCTGTGCATGTGTGTTGAATAGCCAACACCGCCAATCTTGACATGGACTGCCAAAGGAACACATTGCCAAATGTATGTGGAAGGGTTTTGTTCTCTGTTGCTCATGTGCATTCAGTGTGTCAGCCGCTCCCTGGGACGATTAGTCAGGCGGTATTACAATAGAGCCGTTCATACGTTTTGTACACAGTTTCTAACATTTTAATGATTCTCAAACTCTCTCTGGACTTGCATATTGCTTTACAAGCAGCAAGGCAGCCACGATGGATCTTATTAAATAGCCACTGGACCAAATGAATGATCCGCGATCTTCTATTTTTTTTCCATGACATCTGTTCGATTTTCTTAGATGAGGCTTTGGGAACAAACCCTCTGTGTCTTCAGTGACATTTTTAAGTCTTCTTTGAATACAATTTTATTCTTTCCGTGAAATGGCTGTTTGATGTTTGCACTGATAAGATCATCTGTTCAGCTGGGTTTGTGGGTTTATTTGTTTTTACCCCTTCTATTGAGATGTTTATGCCTTTGCCAAGGCTGATTTTGTTTGATTTTCCTGTTGCTGGCATGCATGCTAAAGATCATGCATGTATAGACCAGGAATTGTTCGTCCTGCCATAAAATACAGGAGTGAGCGAGAATGTACTCGTCCCGCTGCTCAGTGTTGATAGTGCACTATTGCCTTGATTCGGTGCCATTCAAACACAAGCATAATGAAAATCAGCCAAACCAATGACTTGTCTTTCATGATTCCTTGAGCAACTTAACAGAAGGGTTGCCAGAGTACCCAGACGCCAACACAGTGTCTTCCTACCCCATCTCAAGACCAATTCGATACGAGTGATTAAAAAGTGTCTGATTCGTACTAATTCATACGACCTCAGCTCGTACGGAATTTACTACGATTTGTCTAAACCCACATGATGGGTAGGTTTAGGGCCGGGGTCAGGGGTAGGTCATTCATACAAATTCATACGAATTGGCCAACTCGTAAAAGTCGTTAGAATTTCCGTGAGATCGGGTTGTGTCTTCCCAGATTCGGGCCACATCGGGTACATGATTCCACTCGTACTAGATTTGGACCGGATCTGCAGCAGACACTATGTTTCTGTCCAGGCAAATCATCTCATCCACACCATGACCTCTTTTTGGATGTAAATATGCACCAATCAAAACACTCACCGCGCTCTCCCAGCTGATAGGTGCTGAGACCTATATCAATATAAAAATGCAAAAAAGGTCTGCACTCTAAAAATGTTTTATTGTAACATGAAACAAAGATAACCAGCTCCCCCGGTGCTCTCTTGCACTGATGAGAACTCATATTTTGGTAAACAGAGAGAATGACTCACGATAATTAAACTGCAAACTGCACTCCAATGCATTTTCAATTATACTCACAGATTTCCCTTTTTGGTGGTGGAGGTGAATGACATTGTTTTGTCTAAAAGTCATGGTCTGATGTGTTACAGGTACAGATCTGCATGTGAAAAGATTGCCTAAGGACCAATAGATCATTTAAATAGGCGTGCGCCCAGATAACGTCCCATTGGTGTAGCCGGACTTGTAACCTCTGGTGTAGTCAAATTAGCAAACCTTCATAGTCAATTGTCTATTGTCAGTAGTGATGTATGACGCACAACTCACACAGAAGTTACTTTTAAATCAATAGAAAGCTGTGGTCATTCCTGCAGGTATCTGATCAGACCAGATCTTCTGTCACCAGTGCCTAACCAGGCCGGCGCCAAGCTTTCTATTGGTCAACGTGGCAATTCTGCACAACCAACTTGAACTTGTTGTGAAATCTTTGTAGGGTATTAATTCGCCCTCGCCATAGTATTTTTCAAAATACCAGCCCGTTCTCATCCCAAGGCATCATATACTGACATTTTGTCTACACCCAACGCACATGGCACCCTTTAGCGTCAATATGAGATGCAGATATATGGGCCAGAAGGCGCCTCCTAGTGGTCTAACCCTAACACTACCCCAAACCTAAACCTACCCATAATCGAACAAAGCTATGTGCGTGTTATATTGACGCTAAAGGGTGCCATGTGCGTTGGATTTAGATGAAATTACAAAAGTGTCACTATATGACGCCCTAGGCCTAGGATGAGAATGCATTGAAAATACCTTGGTGTATGCTAAGCATTAAGATATCTCAAGGAAGGGGCCAAGCCCAACCTCTTAAAAACTGCCCTATACCATTATCCCTCCTCCACCAAACTCCATTTTCCAATATTGGTGAGTCCGTGTGAACTGAGTTGCCTCAGTTTCCAGTGTTTAGCTGAAAGGGGTGGCACCTGATGTGTATCCAAGGTTGGACGTGTTGTTTGTGCAGAGATGCTATTCTGCAGACCTTGGTTGTAAAAAGTGGTTATATGAGTTACTGAGTGCCTTTCTATAAGTTTGAATCAGTCTGACCATTCTCCTCTGACCTCAACAAGGCATTTTCACCCACAGAACTGTCGCTCACATGATGTTTTATTTTTTATTTTTTGGCCAATCTCTGTAAACCCTAGAGATGTTTGTGCGTGAAAATCCCATTAGATCAGCCAATCATGGCACCAACAACCATGCCACGTTTAAAATCACCTTTCTTCGCTATTCTGATGCTTAGTTTGAACTTCAGAAAATCATCTTGATCATATCTACATGCCTAAATACACTGAGTTGCTACCACGTGATTGGCTGATTAGATATTTGCATCAACAAGCAGATATTTGCATCAACAGCACACGTGTTATACTCGCGGTCACTCTGTAAGGTAAAATGCTTATTAATGTGAAAAATGTGCTGGTGAGAAAAGTTGTACAGATGTTTTTATAAAGATAAATGTTTGTTTGTTTTTCTTGCAGGGACTGCACCTTTATTTGAATAAGCCTATGTTCCACCCATGCAGGTGTATTATTGTTGCAGCAACAAGCAGACATTGTTAGTATTTGAATTGATAGCATAAGTTAAACTGAAAAGTCATCTTGGCTTGTTTTGTTTCTTTTGGTTTGGTTTTAATTCACTCGCTCTGGGTCCTCATAATTTATCGTTTGCTCCTAACCTCAATAGCACATTCAGTATGACACAGCATAATACACCTGTGTAAAATGGGCGTGAAGTTCACATAAAAAGCACAGGTAGGGTGACAGAAGCAGCTTGATAACCATAAGAACATGGCAGCAGTGAAAGCATGCAATATCCTGATCACAGGAGCCAACCGGGGCTTGGGCTTAGAAATGGTTAAGCAACTCTCTGAGGGTTCTTGTCAAAAACATATTTTCGCTACCTGCCGTGACCCAGATGGGCCAAAGTCTGAGGTGAGTTATAATTAGCTAACACAAATAGAAAATGCCAGGAGAAATCCTTAATTTACCGAATTTAACTGTGCATATTATCTTTCTTTAAGGCACTGAGAGAACTGGTGAAAAAGCATCCAAGTGTGATCACTATCATACGTCTTGGTAAATATGCATGTCTCTCTTGGTGTTGTGTAAATTTTTGAGATTTACCATTTCATTGCTTAATAATTTAGCACTGCTAATTGTTCTGTTATTATTAGATGCTGATGATCCATCCAGTATCAAAGAGTCTGCTAAGAAAGTGGGTTCTCTTGTGGGAAATAACGGCTTGAACCTGCTTGTGAATAATGCTGCAATCATGGGAAATGGCACCGTTCTGACCAGCCGTGTTGAGGACATGAAAAACACCTTCAACACTAACGTGATAGGACCCTTACTAATCATTAGGGTAAGGTAGAAAGGATTATTTAAAGCTCTGAAACATTAATCTCTCCTACGAATGTCATGAAATTATGAAATGGGTTGGTGCAATGACCTGCTGGCTACACCTTTAGGCTGGGTCTTTCACTTTTGTGCTATTGGGGTATAGGCTGTTAAAATGAGTGCTTCTGGGGAAGAACTAGTCATTTGATGTGCCATAATTTGTAAGGTTCATGGCAATGTACTAAAATAAACGGTTGAAACCAGCTAACACAGTCTCATCCCAATTCGTCATATAACTGACGTTTTGGGACGTCTTTTGACCATTCGTCAATATACGAACTTTTAGGGCCCCCTTAAACGTCGGTAGATGACGATCCCGGGTCGATCATACAACTGACGCTTTACCTTTAACGTCAGTTAGGTGACGGAGATGGGTTTAGGTCTGGGGTAGAGTTAGGATCCCATAACGTCATCTACCAACGTTTAAGGGGGCCCTAAAAAGTCGTATATTGACGAATGGTCAAAAGACGTCCCAAAGCGTCAGTTATATGACGAATTGAGAATGAGACTGCGCTGAACCAGCCTTGGCTGGTCTTTCAGCCTGATATCATCTACACCCAAAGACAATGCTGCACCATTATATAAGTGAGCTACCACTTAGTTGCTCAGTAGTTTATTGCAGTTGCTGCAGATCGCCAACTAGTTAATGTATAGGGTCTTTATGTAGTCATGGATCATGACATTGCCCTGTCAGTCAGTCAACCACTTTCTCAGACTAAGTTTTATATAGTAAAAAATAGACATTGACAAGTCAAATAAATGTTTAATACAGTGACATGTAATTCTTGTTCTTTTATGTCAGGAGTACCTACCGATTCTACAAACAGCGGCCAAAGCCAGTGGGACACCAGGCATGTCCTGTAATAAAGCAGCTGTCATCAATATCTCCACTCTTGGAGGATCCCTGACCACAATGCCTTCCATGTACAACCAATTTCCAGTGTTGCCATATTGCGTGAGCAAGGTACAACAAAGTCTGGCTAAGGCACTAGATAAACCGGATTACATTCATTGGCCGTGAAGTATTGATGGCAAGAGTTGATGCATTTTCCCAAATGCTGTGTTTACCTATCAGGCAGGATTTAACATGCTGACTGTGTTGGCTGCTGAGGAGTTAAAGCCGAGTGAGATCCTCTGCATGGCCCTTCATCCAGGATGGGTGAAGACTGAAATGGGTGGAGAAAAGGTGGGTGTGGATTTATTAACAACAGTGTTAAGTTTGTTTTATTTTCAACATAAATGCAGGAAACGTGTCAAAATGATTTTACAAGATAATGTTCACCTTATAAAAGAACCTTTAGGCATAAAGGATTCATTACTATTGAGTCTGCATAAGCCCCTTTTCCACCAAAGCATTTTGAGAGCCGATTCGGAGCCGGTGCCCGCGCGCGAACCAGTTCTTTGTGTTTCGACAGCCAAAGAACCGGTTCGCGGCCGGGAAACTGGGTTAGAAAGTGGCACCCACTCTTTGCTGGACAAAAACCGTTCTTTTACCCCGTCATGCTTACGTCGGGGGCTGAGGGCGGGTTTAGATGCATTCTAAACATCTTTTCTGACCATAATAAAGGTTCGCAAATCCAGAAGAAACATTTGCAGAAACACGTTGGAGTCTGCCTTTGCAAATATTATGCTTGAAGTTGGCGCAAGCGTTTCTATTTTTTTTTTTATTTTTTTATTGAAAACTTTTAAATTGACTTTTTTATTGAAAATTGCAAAGAAGAAAGCATAACTTATCAGAAGAAATTACATATCAAAGGAAAAGATTAAAAGTCTTACATATTTCAATTGTTTTTAAACCCTTCTTGGTACACGAGTTCCATATAATCCCGAAGTAATGTTTTACTTGCAAGCGTTTTTTAGCTAAAACGTATGGCGACGTACACAGTGACGTAACAACGTTGTTCCCAGGGCGCTCTAGTCTAGTCAGTGGAAAAACAAACAGGTTCTGAACGGGTTCGCAAGTTGAACCAACTACGAACCAACTTTGAACCAGCACCAGTTCCAAACTTTTTCTTTTTTGGTGGAAAAGGGGTAATAGAGAGCTGTTCCCAAGGGTTCCATATATAATCCCACTAAACCCTTTTTCAAAGAGTGTATTGCAGACTTTAGATCTGCATGGTCAAACATACATTTTTTGGACGACACCTTTCACATTACACATTTTCACATTGGTATGTTTAGCCTGTGATTGCTGCTTATGGTATATTATTTTTATTTTGCATGTTAGTGAGCTACATTCATGATTTTATTTTCTCCAGGCACCACTTGAATCAAAAGAAAGCGTAGAGGGAATGCTGCGTGTCATTGGCAGCCTTACTGAGAAGCAGCACGCTGCATTCATGGACTACACCGGAGAAACTTTGCCCTGGTAAAACAAAAGAACCTCCCCCATTGGAGAGATCATGATTTGTCATACAAGGGCACACCTATGCATTAGCAATTAATTTCAGGACACAAATATCTATGACTAACACATAACAATATAACAATCATATAATAAAAAAACACAATAAAGCAATAAAGCCTTCTGTCGTTTTTTTATAATGTGGCATGAGGACTCTAAAGAGTGGAAACACCAAAGCAAGTGCCATTCAATACACATTTGACTCTTGATTATGCAAATAATTGCATTTCCTCAGAGGGTCCACAAAGTAATCAGTCTTTCTGTTTAAAATGAAAATGGCGTATTAAACATGTCAACAGATTATAAATGTCTCAAGCTTGTTCGGAATAGATCTGTTATTACTATAATACAATATAGGCTGTTTATGTACTTGGGTGAAATATATAAAAGACTTTCAGTGCATCAAAAGAGCAACTAAAATCTTTCAAAAACGTTTAAACTCTGTGAGTTGCAATGACAAGTATAAATATGTTTTGTCTCATGTCCATAATGGAAGTGGAGAATCTTACACTATAAAATCTGGTTAAATAGAATAGCCTACTTAACATATAACTTCATTATAGCTACTTAATAAATATATTTGCTGCTTCTTGGACTACTAAAAGCTTGCCTGGAACAGGAGTGTTCTTTGGCTAAAACACATAACAGCGGAGTTTGAATTGACAGAAGTGCATGCCTGCACTTGTTTTTGGGTTAAGCTGCATTGCTTTGACATTGTGGAAAATAGAATTAATAGAAACAAAATATATTATCCCTTTAACCCATTATTATCAATCTAAATAATCTACTGCGAAATATAGGAGAAATTTTGTTTTTCTATATTTAAATTTAGTTTTTTTTTATTTAAGTTTGTTGTTTTTTTGTTTTTATTTATTTAAATTTTTTTTAAATATATATATTTTTAAATTCGTTTTCATTTATTTAAATCTAGCCAACTTTGTCAGTGAGAAAAATATTTTATTAAAAATATTGCTTAAGTTAAAAGACCTGTGTGTGTGTTTTATCAACACAGTCTCATCCCAATTCGTCATATAACTGATGTTTTGGGACGTCTTTTGTCCATTCGTCAATATATACGACTTTTTCAGGGCCCCCTTAAACGTCGGTAAATGACGATCCCGGGTCGTCATACAACTGATGCTTTACCTTTAACGTCAGTTTGGTGACGAGTTGGGTTTAGGGTTAGGTTTAGGTCTGGGGTAGAGTTAAGATCCCATAACGTCATCTACCGACGTTTAAGGGGCCCTAAAAAGTCGTATATTGACGAATGGTCAAAAGACGTCCCAAAACGTCAGTTATATGACGAATTGGGATGAGACTGCGCTGGTTTTATCTCACTCATGCAGTGTCCATTCTCTGAACATAAGCTCTGCGAGGCATACCGCTTCTTTATTTAACTCTACGCTTTGTCAGTAACTTGTTAGTGAGAAAATATTAGACATTTATAGACATAGATATTTTTATTAAAAATATTGCTTAAGTTAACAGACCTGTGGGTGTGTGTGTGTTATATATCACAAGTGCAGTGTCCGTTCTCGGAGAATATAATCCCTGTTCGCGTGAGGCGCACCGCTTCGCGCTCGCGCTGTCCTTTATTTTAATAAAACGTTTATTAATTCCGTGTCGCGTCTCGCCTGTCTATCTATATTGCACCAAATATGGCACTGCACTTCATTGTGAAGTCGTTTTGATGAACGGTTCTTGAAATGATCAAAATGCAAACAGACAGATACATGCACATTTGCACACACACGCATATGGTCTCTCACTCCCTCCCTTTCTGTCCTGCGTGCGCGACACAGGAGATTTGAACTAATTTGCGGGCATCAGGGAGCTGCTATCTGGATATGCGGGGCACTCTCGGAAGACTTATGTCTGGACGTCTAAAGATTCTGAAGCTAGTAATACCAGACTCTGCTACTTCACTTTGCTTCTTAGACAGAGTCTGGAATAGCATAATAGAAAACTGTGTTCTCTCTCGCTAGGGGCGCTTCTCTGAAGTTTAAAATCATTGGTTACCTGTAAGCCAAAAGAACAGGACAGTTTAACCACCCACCCTTCTTGTGTGCATGTTTAAACTCTTAAAAAACGAATTACCTTTTGTTTTACTCATTTGGAAATGAAACATTTGTACCAGTCACACTGAGACATTTCAAATGATACCAAACATGTATACATTGATAATGATGATAATCATTCACATTCCGTTTCAGATTCTTCTGTGAGTTTTTGGTGATCTTTGCATGGGGGAGAACAAGTGGGGGATGAGGAAAGAAATGTAGGTTATGTGAGACTTTTGTCTCAAATTGTGAGTTCAAATGGTAATTTCCAGAGTGGTCGTTCCTCGACCAGTTCTTCCAGTTTTCCCAGTCTTACAGAAGTAACAGGTAAAACTAGCTGAAAAATAAGCCGGTACTGGGAAATTCTGTGAGCACTAGCTGTTCCTCGAGGCAGACTGTGTCGAGCAGGACGAGGCAGTGTGCTGTGAGAGAACGGCGCAAGGCCAGTGGCATGCTCGCCACATGTTCTACCATCCCTCTGTCCAGATGGTCCGGAAATTTGGAAACTATTCCAACTAAACTTGGATATGTTTGATCCAAGCAGTCCAACCCATCTCACAGACCCATCTGAGGTCTTGGAGTTTTTACTATTGAGCTGATGAGTTGTGAGGTGCGTTTGATTTGGGAGACATCTAAACAGTGCAGTGCTGGGGGTACTCAGGGACAGAGGTTGCGAAGCCCTATTCTAATGGACTACTGAGCCTCCAAGCCTTTCATACCCTTTTTTTCAAACACTTTTATCACTGCTCAAGTCATACTACGTCCTGATCTAGAGTGACCCTTGTGGTTGTACTTGATGCTTCTACCACCAGTATCTGAGCCATACTTTCTCATTGGCAGGGGGTCCCTGCTTAACTCCATCCATGTGTATTCTCTAAAAGGTTTTGCTGAAAGGTTGTGTCCTGAAAGGTAATGCCCAGCATAGCAGAACTACTACATTAGAAACAAAGGAGCTTTTTACCATCAAGCTGGTGCAGGAGGCGAGACTCAAGGGTTTACAGCAACCATTCCGAGTTATCACTGATCATCTCAACCTCAAATTCTTTACCCACCTTAATCATCCACAGTCACCAAAACATACCAGGTGGAATGCTCTCCATTGACTCAACTCACCTGAAATGTCCAACCTTCCAGAAAGTTCCAGAATCTGCCATTGACCATTGTCAGCCCCATTCATTGGATCCGGGGATGAAGAAATGGCAGAAACATTCCTGATCCACTGGAATGTCCAGCGGGGAACACATGTCCCAGCAGCCCTTCACCAAAAGCCCCTAGACTCTCTTCACTCCTCTCCAGGCTCAGGTCATTCCAGCATCAGCCAGACCCTCTCGCTCCACTGTGTCAGTACTGGTGACCCAATGTTTTGTCCAGGCCTGTCCAAAATTATTCCATAACCAAATCCTAATGGTACCTCTCAGCCAGCAAATTTCATTCCCTGCTTGTTCCTTGTCACACAGAGCCCATTCATGGTCATACCTAGGAGTGCCTTTCATCATGGATCTCCCGCCATCCAGTGGCCATAACATTGATTGAAAGGTCTTGGCCAGAATTTGGCATAGAATGTCCAGCCAAGATCTGCTGAACCAATCACTAACTCTTGAAATAATGAAAAGCAAGTCTGATTTGAAGTAAAATATTTTTTATTTATATCAATATCAACTTTCTGGAAAGCACCCAAGAAGTTAGGTGAGCTAAACATCTCTCTTTGTGTTCCATGGAAAGAAAGAGCATACTGGATAGCGAATGAACTGCTTGATGCATATTGTACGCTAAAAATTAAGCGCTTTTGGAACATTTTTGTTTTTATAAGAACACCAGGCAACAAAGTTTTGTTTTCTGAATTTTTTTTCACAGGGACTGTGCAGAGATGCCACTGTTACACCCATGTTGATTATATTCACTAATAAGCAGTCACTGTTGATATTTCAGTTGATAGCATAGATAAAACTGAAATGTTATCTTGGCTTGTTTTTTAAATTCACTCTTTCTTTGACCATTCATATCACTTATCTTTTCCTTTTAACCTCAATAACGAATACAGGATGACATAGCATAATACACCTTTGCAAAATGGGCATGAAGAACAGGTAGGGTCTGTCACAGTGTCTTGTTTATGTTCCCTGGTGTCCACAGTCCCCACAATCCTTGTCTGCCTTTATCAGCGGTTCACTGCACCCAGCTATTCCCCATCATGATTGTTAGTTTCTGTGTGTATTTATATCTGTTTCTGTGTTAGTTATCGGGTCCTTGTTTAGATGTCACTAGTCATTACTTTCCTGTGTGTATTGTGTGAATGATGGGTAGTTGGGCAGATACTGTGTTTTTGCAATAGGTGGTATGCCATACGGAACCGTTGCCACTGAAACGCATTTCCGCGACAGTGAGGCTCGACAGCCTGCAAGTCAAACGAGTTGGCGCGTATGGCTGGGTTGCGGAGAATTTGTGAAATCTGTGGTTTTTTAACACCTACTCCCGTGTAATGGACATCATTATGAACATCAGCTATCCTAATTCTTTCCCATCTGCCTTTCTGCTGTTGTCTCAGGACTCTTGACTTGACAATCGTGAGCTTTACAGGGACTCCACTGGGGACTCTGCTCCCCTTAAATTACTAAAGGGAATGTTCCTCTTGAACAACCTATGGATAAATACCTTGCTTAAGGTCACACTGGCAATAATGGAGCTTCTGATCAGTTTTCCAGGTCAGACCTTTAATCTCTACTCTCCTGAAATAGTGTATATGATTGTAATAAAGTAACATAAATTTTTTGAAAGCGTCCCATAAGATTTATTACTCAAATCCATTAGTGCCGACAGGTTTATGCTGAGTCACTTTGAAATATCATCATGACTCTTTGAAGGTCCTCTCTCTTATAAAAAATATGACATACCAGTGCGATATGGGGTGTGGCGTCCACTCTGCATACCATATAAAAAGCCTGATAGAGAGGCAGGTTGGGTGATAAACCAGACTGATCATCTTTGAACATGGCTTCATTAAAGGCATGTAGTGTTCTTGTGACCGGGTCCAACCGAGGCTTGGGTCTAGAAATTGTCAAGCAACTCCTAGAGGCCTGTTGCTCCCATATTTTTGCTGCTTGTCGTGACCCAGATGGGACCAATTCTGAGGTGAGTATTCAAGAGCTTAAGACAGAAGACAGCTATAGACATGAGCATTTTATCATTCACATTTTCTTTCTGATTCAGTCACTGAGAGAACTGGCCAAAAAGAATCCAGGTGTTATCACCATTGTGAAGCTTGGTAAATGTGAATTTGTCTTTTAGATTACATTTTACATTAAATTAATAGTTGTTTTTGAGGTAACTGATAATTTTTCTGCCAATATTAGATGTCGCTGATCCATGCAGTATCAAAGAATCTGCCAAGAAAGTGGGTTCTCTACTGGGCAAGAATGGTTTGAACCTGATCATAAATAACGCTGCAGTGTTGCCTTCAAAATCCATGTGGACCACCAATGTTGAGGACATGCACCACGCCTTCAACACCAACGTGCTAGGACCTTTATTTGTCATTAGGGTAATGGAAAGAGTTTTTGGGAACAAGACTAATCTAAGACAAGACTTGATTTCTTGCAATATCTAAAACACTTGGTTGTGAATGTCTTACATCAGGAATACCTGCCGTATCTGCGTGCAGCAGCTAAAGCCAGTGGCAAACCCGGGATGTCATGTGATAAAGCAGCTGTGATCAACATTTCCACAGATGCATCATCTATGGTGATCATGGCATCACTGCCAGAACCATTCCCGCTCTTCCCATACAGTGTCAGCAAGGTACACAAGAAGGGTCTTTTGAAACAGGAAGGCAAATGTGGTTTAAAACTCAATTAAAATATATTTGGAAATGTTTCAATCTGAATGGTCAGATTGGATTTCAAATAGTTTTTTTTTTTCTCTTTGTCCATTCGAGACACTACATATGTAATAATAATAATATAATAATGAGTGAAGATTATGGAAATGAGCCATGTGGAAATTCATCTATTCATTGACTACTATTCTGCCTGAACATTTGTTCTTAATAAACACTGTCTGCGACTTATTTGAAACTGAAAAACAATTTACAAGTGGTTGCAGTGTTAACAAACTTTGTCATGCGTCTGTTTTCCTTTCAGGCAGGTCTAAACATGTTGACTGTGTACACTGCCCGGGACTTAAAGGAAGATGAGATCCTCTGCATTTCCATTCACCCAGGATACGTGAAGACAGACATGGGGGGAGATGAGGTAAATCTAGTAATAAAGGTGATTTGGTGTAATGGGATTAATTAAATTTAACAAATATTCTATTTAAATATTATGTTCCTCTGAAATTAAAACTTGGTAGATTAAACATTTCCCCATGCAGTTTTTTTTTTCATAATTGTGACTGTAATGTTCACACTGTAGAAATAAAGGTTTGTCTCTTATAAGTAAATTCTAAGAGTGTCAAGTTGAAATTTTGTTCATGATCATCTCTCAAAAGGAAATTAAAATCAACATGATGCATCAATGTTTCTATTCATCATTAAGGTTTAAAGTCTCAGATACCAAAAATGAGGCCCAAAAGCACACAGGTGGTTTCTGTTTGACAACATTACACTATTTTAATTGCATGTTATTCTCTGTTTGTCCACCAGGCACATATCGACACCAGAACAAGTGTGGAGGGGATGATGCGTGTCTTTTGCAGCCTTACTGAGAAGCAGCATGGTGGATTCATGGACTACACTGGAAAAACTATGCCCTGGTAAAATGAAAACACAAACCGGTCCTCAATAAGGAAAGTCAACAAGGGCCTTTCTAGATGCCCTGTATTACCCATCATATAAAAAGTTAGAAGCACAGTCATTAACTTTTATGACAGACAACATGGCAACTTGATTGTGTTCAATACAATAAAACTAACTAAACAAACAAATAACACAGCAATATTGTAATTTTTCTGAACCTTTGTTGCATTCACCATTACAATAAGAAAAAAATAAACACTTTGTCAGAGGTGATACAAAAGGATACAAAAGCAAAAGTAATTCAATGCAAAAGTCTTTAAAGGGGGGATTGACTGCGATTTCACTTTTTTCATTTTAAATAGTGTGTAATGTTGCTGATGGTGCATGAACAGAATCTGCAAAGTTGCAGCGCTGAAAGTTCAATGGAAGCAGAGATATCGTCTTTAAAAATCAAAAAGTATATTGCCTACAAAAACGATTCGATTGGGACTACAGCTGGGTTTTAGACGTCACTAACCCATAGATTTGCATCAACCCTCCCTCCGGAATATGCAGAAAAAGGCATGATCATATTTCTGCGGGCTCGTCGAGTGTGTTGTGTATGTGTGTTCACCCAGCTGTCAGGTCTTCTGTGTTTTGGGCTTCTTACAGACCCTGTACTTCGTCAACAATGGATACGATTTATGTTTGATTATGTTCCTGAAAATGATGATTGTAATTTAGCTCTCTGTGCTGCGCATTTACGGAAGACAGCTTCCAGAATCTCCGCAAATTCAATGCCGGATTCAACAAGAAACTGTTACTAAAACATGACGCAGTTTCAACTTTAAAACCAGAGGCAGCAGTTGTTGGGCCACAACCTGTAAGTAGGCTAAGACTTAATCATTTTAAATGTATAATTTCAGATGTAATGTTTTAGTTTTGTAAAATGCCAGCACTGGCTTTATATCCACTTAGTTATGCTATTTTGTGTCTACGACAAACGCGTACAAACATTTTGAACCTGAATTTTATATGTACTCATTTTATAAATGTATTTTTCATGTATATATACTTTATCATCACTTTGATGTAAGAACAGGTTCATTATGTGTGGGTGATGAAAGGAGAATACTGGGACTCGTGCACTTTTATTTACACAACTCTTTTCACAGCACGAGGTTGCGCTCAAATGAAGTTAACTCATAATGTCAAAGGCAAAAATAAATAATAGGCGATAATACTCTTCCCACTGAACACAGCTTTGCCGAACACGGTTGAAAACTCTTCCCGCTGAATACAGCTTTCAAATGTCACGCGTTCAGTAATGGAACTCCTGAGAAGCGAAAAGTGGAGGTTGGTAACCGAGACAACTCTCAAATGGAGATAACCCAGTGGCGGACGAAGGTAGCGAATTATGGGCATATTCGGCCCAGGCAAGCTGGTCGCACCAGGATGCTGGGCTCTGAGAAGTCAAGCTGCGCAACATACGTCTGAGTATCTGATTGGTCCGTTCGGCTTGTCCATTGGTCTGGGAATGAAATCCTGACGACAGACTGGCGGACGCCCAATCAGTCGGCAGAACTCCCTCCAGAACTGAGAGGCGAATTGGGGCCCTCTGTCAGACACAATATCCGAAGGAAGACCATGAATCTTAAATATGTGATCTACCATCATCTGGGCTGGTCTCTCGAGCTGTGACTGGTAGTTCAGGAGTGGAATAGAATGAGCAGCCTTAGAAAAACAGTCCACTACAGTAAGAATAACTGTGTTACCGGCAGATGAGTGGAAGACCTGTGACAAAATCCAAACCAATGTGTGACCAAGGGCGAGACGGAATAGGAAGTGGTCTGAGGAGACCCCGGAGGCCGGGGTATTGCTTGACTTAGTTTGGGCATAGACAGGACAAGAAGCTACGAGAATCGACGTATGTCACGTTCTCTAGTGGGCCACCAAAATCTCAGATGAATAGTGGCTAAAGTACCCTTAACACCAGGATGGACGACTAACTTAGAGGCGCGTGACGATGGGAAAAGAAGGTGCACGAATGAACCTTGTCATCTAGAGAGAACGTTCCGATAAAAAGCCCCAACCCCTAAAGTCGGAAGCGTCGACCTTGACTATAAACTGTCTCTCAGGATCAGGGTGACCAAAATGGCCGCGGAGGTGAACAGCCTCTTGAGTCGATCGAACGCGTCGCTGTGCCATCTCTGACCAAACAAACTGAGACTTAGTTGAAGTGAGGGCAGAAAGAGGAGCGGCAACCTGACTGAAGTTACGAATGAATCATCTGTAAAAATTATCAAAACCTAAAAATCGCTGGAGAGCAACTTCAGAACTCTGAACGGGCCGAATCGGAACCGCCCGCACCTTTTTGGGATTCCATGCTGATACCCTCAGCAGAGACCACCGAACGAAGGAAGGTGACCGATCAGAATGAAAAACACACTTCTCGGACTTAATGAAGAGACGGTTCTTGAGTAGTCATTGTAGAAACCAGACGAACGTGTTAAACGTGTACTTCTAAGTGAGGGTGAGAGAAATGAGGATGCAATTCCAGGTATACGAATACAAAGACATTTAACATGTCACGCAAAACGTTGTTGACCAACGCCTTAAATGCAGCGGGAGCGTTGACCAGCCCGAAGGAAGTATGCAATACTCAAAGTGACCTATAGGGGTGTTAAACGCTGGTCTTTCATTCGTCTCCCTGTCTAATGCGAACGAGATGGTATGCGTTATGCAAATCCAATTTAGTAAAGACCTTTGCGCCCTGCAAGATTTCGAAAGCTGACGGCATAAGGGGCAAGGGATAGCGGTTCTTGACCGTTATGTTGTTCAACCCTTGATAATCAATGCAAGGGCGCGAACGATCCATCCTTCTTAAGAAAGAAGAAACCAGCACCTGCTGGTGAGGAGGACAGAACAATAATTCCAGCGTCAAGGGACTCGGAGAGGTATTTCTCTAAAGCCTCTCGTTCGGGCGCCGAGAGAATACAATCTACCACGAGGTGGCGTGGTGCCAGGAAGGAGGTCGATGCAACAGTCATGGGGGCGGTGAGGCGGTAGAGAGACGGCCCGGGAACAACTGAAAACCGCCCGCAAATCGTGGTACTCCTCCGGGACCCCAGTCAGATCACCAGGTTCCTCCTGAAAAACAGACATAAAAGAAACCACAGGAATAGCCGACACTAAACAATTAACATGACACAAAAGACTCCAAGACAAAATGGTATTCTTGACCCAATCAATATGAGGATTATGTCAGTGTCGAAATCCATTTTAATCAGTCCGAATGATGACTTTTTTTATTACAAAACAAGCAAGAAAAAAAAACAAGAACAGACAAGAAACAAACTTCAGAGTTGCAGCGTGACAAACAATACAATGACAATGAATACAGTGACATGAACTACCAAACCCAGGGTATTTATGCACAGACACTAACAACATAAATGGGAACAGCTGGGTGCAATCAGAGTGATGGGAACAAACAAAGATTAAGGGAAATGTGGTTCTAGAGAGAATGGATACAGGAAGGAAGGGACCTCTAGTGGACACCCAGTGAAAACACAACCAGACACTGTGACACCAACAAGTTTGATACACAGAGGCTCCACCTTGCAAATCTATAGGACTTAGGTTGGAGAGGTTGATCCTGAAGTACATTTGTCCCTTAGTAAAGCTATCATTGGACCCCCTACAACAACATCGTGAGCAGTACAGGGACTCCACTTAAATTACTAAAGGGAATGTTCCTCTTGAACAACCTATGGATAAATACCTTGCTTAAGGTCACACTGGCAATAATGGAGCTTCTGATCAGTTTTCCAGCTCAGACCTTTAATCTCTACTCTCCTGAAACAGTGTATATGATTGTAATAAAGTAACATAATTTTTTAATAAGATAAGATTTATTACTCAAATCCATTAGTGCCGACAGGTTTATACAGAGTCACTTTGAAATATCATCATGACTCTTTGAAGGTCCTCTCTCTTATAAAAAATATGACAGACCAGTGCAATATGGGGTGTGGCGTCCACTCTGCATACCATATAAAAAGCCTGATAGAGAGGCAGGTTGGGTGATAAACCAGACTGATCATCTTTGAACATGGCTTCATTAAAGGCGTGTAGTGCTCTTGTGACCGGGTCCAACCGAGGCTTGGGTCTAGAAATTGTCAAGCAACTCCTGGAGGCCCGTTGCTCCCATATTTTTGCTGCTTGTCGTGACCCAGATGGGACCAATTCTGAGGTGAGTATTCAAGAGCTTAAGACAGAAGACAGCTATAGACATGAGCATTTTATCATTCACATTTTCTTTCTGATTCAGTCACTGAGAGAACTGGCCAAAAAGAATCCAGGTGTTATCACCATTGTGAAGCTTGGTAAATGTGCATTTGTCTTTTAGATTACATTTTACATTAAATTAATTGTCGTTTTTGAGGTAAACTGATAATTTTTCTGCCAATATTAGATGTCGCTGATCCATGCAGTATCAAAGAATCTGCCAAGAAAGTGGGTTCTCTACTGGGCAAGAATGGTTTGAACCTGATCATAAATAACGCTGCAGTGTTGCCTTCAAAATCCATGTGGACCACCAATGTTGAGGACATGCACCACGCCTTCAACACCAACGTGCTAGGACCTTTATTTGTCATTAGGGTAATGGAAAGAGTTTTTAAGAACAAGACTAATCTAAGACAAGACTTGATTTCTTGCAATATCTAAAACACTTGGTCATGAATGTCTTAAATCAGGAGTACCTGCCGTATCTGCGTGCAGCAGCTAAAGCCAGTGGCAAACCTGGGATGTCATGTGATAAAGCAGCTGTGATCAACATGTCCACAGATTCCTCATCTTTGAGCCTCGTCATGTCATCACAGCCAGACCCATTCCCGCTTTTCCCATACAGTGTCAGCAAGGTACACAAGAAGGGTCTTTTGAAACAGGAAGGCAAATGTGGTTTGAAACTCATGATTAAAATATTTTAAATATCATTGACTACTATTCTGCCTGAACATACGTTCTTAACAAACACTGTCTGCAACTTATTTGAAAATAATACATTTATTTGTTTTCCGTCTGTTTTCCTTTTCAGGCAGGTCTAAACATGTTGACTGTGTATACTGCCCGGGACTTAAAGGCAGATGAGATCCTCTGCATTTCCATTCACCCAGGATACGTGAAGACAGACATGGGGGGAGATGAGGTAAATCTAGTAATAAAGGTGACTTGGTGTAATGGGATGAATTTAATTTAACTAATATTCTATTTAAATATTATGTTCCTCTGAAATTAAAACCTAGTTGGTAGATTAAACATTTCCCCTTGCAGTTTTTCAGTTTTCCATAATTGTGACTGTAATGTTCACACTGTAGAAATAAAGGTTTGTCTCTTATAAGTACATTCTAAGAGTGTCAAGTTGAAATTTTGTTAACGATCATCTCTCAAAAATCAATATGATGCATCAATGTTATTCTCATTAAGATTCTGGAGTCTCAGATACCAAAAATGAGGCCCAAAAGCACACAGGTGGTTTCTGTTTGACAACATTACACTATTTTAATTGCATGTTATTCTCTGTTTGTCCACCAGGCACATATCGACACCAGAACAAGTGTGGAGGGGATGATGCGTGTCTTTTGCAGCCTTACTGAGAAGCAGCATGGTGGATTCATGGACTACACTGGAAAACAATGCCCTGGTAAAACGGAAACACAAACCAGTCTTCCATAAGGAAAGTCAACAAGGGCTAATCTACATGCCCTGTATTACCCATCATATAAAACGTGAGATGCACAGTCATTAACTTTTATGACAGACAACATGGTAACTTTATTGTGTTCAATACAATAAACTACTAAACAAATAAACAAACAACACTGCAATATTGTAATTTCTTGTGCATTCACCATTTCAATAAGAAAAAAAAATAAACACTGACAACACCACATGTGGCATCTAACTCAAAATAATTGCTTTCTACAGATCAATCTTTATCTGCATCTAGCTTATAATCTCTTGGGTATGATAAATAAAACAAACAATATTTTACATTTACATTTTACATTTAGTCATTTAGCAGACGCTTTTATACAAAGTGACTTACATCTGAGGACTAAACTGCTCTCATCCAATCACCAGCTCCGCCTAGCACTCGCGTCTCCAACCCAACCGCACCCGACCCCGCCCCCTCCTTGCGCGAGCAAGCAGCTGACTGTAGCTAGCTAAGTAGCGTCAGATCAGCAATGGATAAGAAATGTAAACAACAGCAGCAAGCGGCCCCTGCTTGCCACTACAGTAAAGTTTGGACGAAAGAGAAAGTCTGTAGAGGAAAGAGCAGATATTAAAAAAATGTAACAGCCGGACTCATCAGTAGGATGGGTCCACGCATTGACCGTTGGATGAAGCTTCAGGGAGATACTGGGACTAAAAACGACGCTGACACGGCTGACTTTTTGTTGAGCAGTAACGTTTAACATTTATTTATTCTTTTATGGTGTGACGTGTTACATAAATAGCTTTTTATCAGTTTGACAACTTGCTCGTGCTGCCGTTTGTTTCTGTTCAAGTCGATTCTCAAGGTCGGACATTCCGGGACTTTACCGCTTTCGCCCGCCATTAAGCAACACGAAAGCGGAAGATAAGACAAGCGCCTAAAATAAATCTAAATAGAAATGTAATCTCAAATTAATGGACCAATCAAAGAATAACAAAATAATAACACTGCAGAGATGGACACTCAATTTTCTGTTGCTATGTTATGACATTGCTATGCATAATGGTCGGCAGCCCTACAATGATAAGCAACAATGAAATGCACTAACGTTAGTTGTGTGGGGAATAAGAGACAATTTTGGCTTTTTTGAAAAAACAAAACAAAAAAAAACTGTCCCTCACTGACATTGTACAAGCTGTGCCACTGACAGACTGAGCTCATTACAGCCACTTTGTAACAGTGCTTTTGAATTCAGTTTTTTTTGTTTGTTTTTTAATGACTAAAAAATCGATTACATAGTTAATGTAATCGATGCATGATGGGTATTTAAAGTGTGTATGTCAGGTTAAAATTTTTTTGGGATATATTAAAAAAGGTTTAGATGTCTGAGTGAAAATGTAATTATCATTAAAATTATTACTGTAATTGCCCTACATTAAGCTTTATAGCCATTTCTGTCAAGATCATATTTTGAAAACACAGTGGAGCTGGCTGTGACGTCAGAAGAGTGAGACGTGACAAAAAGGTCTATTCAAGTATGGAGAGTTTTGAGTCTGAGGAGATCCAGAATCCCCTTCAAACCTATGAGGACCCACAGCCTTACAATTTTGAGCCTCCCAGGTGTGAGACAGATGAGGAACCAAACAGAAATTTAAATAATTCCTATTGAAGAAACATAAATATTTGGTGTGAAGAGAACCAGAGTGGGGAGTTGGTCAGGTGTCTTGGTAAGTATAGGCATAACTTAGAGGTGGAACGGTACATGTATTCATATTGAACCGAAACGTACGGGCGTCACGGTTCGGTGCATGAATATACACGGAGAATAGGGTTGAAATAAATAAAACTCGCGTGCAAATTAATTAATGCGGAACTACTGTTAGATACGCGGTAGAGATGCGCGGTAGCCTATGATTCAGGTCAGTGTGAAGAGGTTCAGTGTGTGTGGAAAGAAGACAGGGTCGGCGTGACTGGGACTCGCGTTTATTCAGAAAAACAAAAAAAAGAAACGAGGCGCACAGTAGCGCATTCGCCACCATAAACAAAACACGCGATCCAACACTTGCTTCTCAGTCTCGGTTGCAGTAGCCGCGTGCGAAGTCCCAGTATAACTCTCTCTCTCTCGCTCTCTCATTCATCCCGCCGGTTATATGGTCTCTCACGGAAAAATACTGCAATCAGACACAGATGTTCATCATCTGCACCCGCAGCTCCGTCCTTTCTCTCCCGCTACAGACTTTGCAAAATCACGCCCCCCTCGCCACAGTCAGGTTGGCCAAAGTGCGTTTAATTTATTTATTTTTGTCCCTGCGTGCCGATCGGAGACGAGTTCACTTCTGTGCTGATAATCTGAGAGTGAAGTGGATTCTGTGACCGAGTTTTAACGATGTTTTTGCACCCAGCACAAATGCAGTAATTCACCATCGTGATAATACGCCTGCATATACCTTTCTTCTTTTTCTTCTTCTTCTTCTTCTTCAGGGTTTAATTGCGATTGGCAAACCTGTTTCCTGCGTATACCTTACTAACTACCTAACTTAAATAACTAACTAAATAACTAAATAAATGTCCTAATCAAATAATTCTCTCGCTCTATCATTCTTACAATTACTCACACAGCTCACTGATCACTTTCTCAGCGACCTACTGTAGGGAGACATCCCTCTTATGACATCACGCGATTCGTTTGGGGGAGGGGCAGTTTTAAGTCAGTACTGAAAATAACAAACTTTTTCATCTTATATTCTGCCTTTAGGTATCGAAAAACATACAAAACAATACATCAACTTGACAAACGTGTTTTTCCCCTAACTATTTTGTGTTAATCATACTTACAAATTTAACCTGACATATACACTTTAAACACACACATAGGTGTTCAGTACCAGGGGATTTGATGAGCTGTGCAATGCTTTTAGGTTGTTCTCCCATGTCTGG
Organism: Hybognathus amarus; assembly: GCA_030378365.1. Classification (NCBI taxonomy): domain Eukaryota; kingdom Metazoa; phylum Chordata; class Actinopteri; order Cypriniformes; family Leuciscidae; genus Hybognathus; species Hybognathus amarus. Next base: position 42,611 of record JAQIUQ010000385.1, on the reverse strand, counting down.
ATGCCGGATAGGGACAATATTGTAATGTTAAACCTACAAGCGACACCTTTCTGTGGTACCTGGTCAATGCAGGCGCTAGGAGACTGTCTATATTTGATAAGACATTCTGTAATAGAAGATGACGTTATATGTATTCATATACTGTATGGCTGCTAAGTTAGCGCCTTTCGCAGACATGTAACGTTAGCTAACCTTAGTCACATTAGCTGCTAGTGTTTTAGTATTCACTTCTCACCACTGACATACATTCGCATACACAGATATCATTTATTAATACAAAGTAGTCCGTTAGTATCCATAACTGACATAATCCACAGCAAAACTTCTGTGAATAGATACCTTTTTGATTTGCCTCGGGCATTGACTTCGGTTTGTTTACCCTTCATGGACGGCAAGGCTGGTTGCTATGCAGGTCACATGATTAGTGACGTAACACCGACGAAGAGAATCGGAATTTGAACAAGAGGCACTGTGCGCTGCTATAACAATTACTCAAACCCTTAGCAATACTAGTAATGTTAGTATTATACTAATGGTGGTGGGGAGTTTAGAACATTTCATGTGATGCTAATCTTGCGTTGACAGTGAACTCAAAGTGACATAGGTCAGGGATCAGGTAAATTAGCACAGAGGGGAGGGGTGTGTGTGGAGGGATGAGTTTTTTTATAACTTCCCTACCGTCTCAGGCTTTCTTAACCGATTTTTAACATCGTATACCATAGCTTTAATCCCATGCTTTGACATTATCTTTCATTGTTCTGTTTGTGTGACTGACTGAAGTTTGGAAACATAGCAACAGCAGCCACAGGGTGGGGTAGTTGAGCAGTGGAAAGATTACTCTCTCATCTCCTTCTGACAGATTTACTCCCTATCAAATAATGTTGGGTGAAGTATGGGTGAAGTTATGTTTATGAGAGTATATTATATTATGAAAGTAAAGCACTAAACAAGACCAATAACCTTGATTTATGAACCTATTAAAAGAGAACTCCGGCGAACAATGAACCTTTGGTCTAATAAAACATCGGTACCTAGTAAATCGTTCTCTGAGATTTGTTTTCATGATAATCGAATTGAAAGAGTTTTATCTCTAAAAACTGTGTAGCGTATAATGCTAGCACTGGGGGCATTGACTAAGTAAAAAGAAATCGCTAGTTTATACCACTAACAAGGCTCAAAATAGCCCCACACTACAGTAACATAATGAGTGTCAATACATGCAAAACGAAGCATCGAGAATTTTGTAAGAGTACAGACCGTTTAATAAGAAGATACGTTATAAAGACAGTTCACTTTGTGTATACAGACAGGAGCCATCTTAGAAAATAAGTCTTGATAAGTCAAACCACGAACGTGCTGAGTGAGCTGAACTGTATGAACGACATTCGGGGATCGACTTATCAGACTGTATTCTAAGATGGCTCCTGAACTGTCTTTATAACAGTATCTTCTTATTAAACGGTCTGTACACTTACAAAGTTCCCAATGCTTCGTTTTGCATGTATGGACCCTCATTTATGTTACTGTAGTGTGGGGCTATTTTGAGCTAGTGGAATAAACTAGCGATTTCTTTTTACTTAGTCAATTCCCCAGTGCTAGCATTACTGCGCTAAACAGTTTTTAGAGATAAAACTCTTTACATTCGAATTATCAGTGAAAACAAATCTCAGAGAACAATTGACTAGGTACCGATTTTTATTAGACCTAAGGTTCATTGTTCGCCAGAGTTCTCCTTTAACACTATACACCCCATTTCCCGATGATATGTACATATGAACTTTTCACTATGTATACAAAAAACTATAGATCTCTTGCAAGATTAGTATTTTTTTTTTGTTTGATGATTCTAGAGACATTCATGATTACGTATCTACCACGTATTACGTATATCAACCAATAAAAAATACTTATTAGTAAAATGAAGATGACCTTTCTTTGGGAGGGTTTGCCTTCACCATGTTTCTTGGATGAAAGCATAAGTAGTTGACCGTCTCATGTGACAGGATGAAAATAAATACCTTTTTTATCCTTTATTTGGTTGTTTGCTTTTTAATTCTTAAAAAAAGGAAAATTACATCTACACTGCAGCAACTAGTTGATTATGGGCTTAAATGGGTTAAAAGCTTGAAATTTGTTTTGCAGGTGAGGAAATATTTCAATTTTTACTCTGTTTTGCTTTTATTTGAAGATTTGTTTTGGAATTGTGTGACTATCTGTGCGAAAAACTTCTGAGGAGAAAAACAAGTGATGTGTTTTGGCTAAACATTATCCACTGAGTTAAGATAAAGAACTTCAAGGCTAGCCGTTGGGTTCGACACTGATAATGGGAACTTCAGTTATGAGTAAAAGTTATTGTCAGGCCTACTATATAAAGTATAGGCAAACTTATCTGTGCTCAAACTCTCCAAGGAATGGTAAAGAGCTCTGGCCATTGAATAAATGGGTAACACTTTACAATAAGCTTCATTAGTTACTACATGAATTAATATTAACAAAGAATGAACAATACTTCTTCAGCATTTGTTAATCTTTGGTAATGTTAATTTTAACATTTACTAATACTTTATTAAAATCTTGTTAACATTAGTTAATGCACTGTGAACTAACATGAACAACAATGAACAGCTAGATTTGTATTAATTAGCGTTAACAAAGAATAACAAATACAGTAACAAATGGTTAGTTCATGCTAATTAATGCATTAACTAATGTTTAATAAATGAACCTTATTGTAAAGTGTTACCAATAAATGCTAGTGAGAGAACCAAGTCTGTCTTTAATGCTGAAACATTCAAGGGTAGATTGTGCTGGTCCTTGTTCACTCTTTCATCTGCGTGGTGTGTTGATTTGTGTGCCGAATTTCGACCCTGCCAAATTATGTCCCTCCTAGTATTGTTAGGTTTAGGATTACTTGTGGTGTGGTGTTAGGATTAGGCAATGAGGTACTGACTTTGACAGGGGGTAATCATTTTGCAGGGGGTCGAAATTCGGCACAACACGGCACTTCGGTCTAGTTTGGTTTTGGTTCTGTGTCGGGGTTCGGACATTCCTAAATGTCTGTTTTCTGTTGTGAGTATGCAGTTTTCGAGTTTGCTTGGACCATACACTCTTCTGTCCACGTGTTGTTTTCGGGTCATGTTTCAATCGGCTGAGTTCTTCTTGTCTTTGTGGACACTCAGTTGGTGAGGGCTCTCAATGCCTGCGGGTTCGTGTCGTTTTGTTTGAGTACATGGCTTGGTGTTTGCTGACCATGTGCTCTTGTTTTTGTTATGTTTGTTGTAAGCACATGGCTCACGAATGTCTCCTGTCTAACCTTGCCCTTCTTGTTATCTGATTTTTTGGTTAATTTGCCCCACCTCTCCTCCCTCGTTTCCTGCTTTATATGCTCTTCTACTTATTCGTCATATATGGGCTTCCCAATAGTGCCTATCCCTGCCCAGTCGCCATTGGGATAGTTTTTAAATTACAAATAAAAAGCTAGTCCTCATCTCCCTTCACCCAACCCTGACACCTTTTTTCATTACAAAGCACCTGTTGTGCAATGGAAAGATTCCATGGATGTTTCAGATTCTACATGGAACCATCAATTCCAATAAAGGACCTTTGTTTTTATGAGTGTAGTTAAGAGATTATATTACATGGGAAAATTAGTCTCAACATGTATTTACTGGACAGCTCTGACGCAGAAGAAAATTACATCTGTTCTGTATCTTTATTTATGTAGTAGCACTGTGTAAATACAACTTACGTTGACCAAAGTGCTTTACAAAGTAGACTCAAAAGATAAAACATCAACATGGTAATAATACATTTTAAAGCAAGCAACACAATCACAAGATAAAAACCATTTTTAAAATGCCAAAGAGAGAAGGTAAGTTTTTAACTTGGACTTAAAAATGGCCAAAGTCAGCGCCATTCTAATAGCTAGTGGCAACTTACTCCACAACTTAGGCCACAGCAAAACCATCACCCTTGTGTTTAGATGTAGTTCTAGGCACTGTTAAGATTGCAAAATCACTGGATCTAAGTGATCTGCTGGGAACATGACTTAAGAGGATGTCTGCAAGAATAAGATGGAGCAGGGTTATGGGTGGACTTGAATACCAAGACCAAAAGTTTGAACTCGATTCTATATCTTATCTTATAGCCAAAGCTACGAGGCAAGAATTGGAGTAATATGTTCATATTTTTGTGTCCGAGGGTCAAGAGTCTAGCGGCCGCATTCTGCACTAGTTGCGGCCAAGCTAGAATTTACTTATTAATACCCGGGTAGAGCAAGTTGCAGTTGTCCAAGTGGGAAGATTTGACGTAGATGAAAAAAGCTAGACCAGACAACAGCATTGATTTGTTTATCCATTTGAAGCTCATTATCAAATAGGATGCCCAAGTTTTTAAGACACAATCACATATTTGGTTCGAACTGTATAAGTTTCAGACACTGGCCCAAATAAAATGATTTCCGTCTTGGATTTAATGAGATGAAGAAAATTTAAAGACATCCACTTTGGAGACAGTGTCTAAGGCCTTTGCATGATGACGTATGGTCCAATTTATTTTTCTACAAAATTATGATTTTATATTTTTCCCAAAATGGACAATTTGGATTAGCTTGTTTCCGAGTACATTGAGAATGTTCAGTAGGGTTGGGTCTGGTTTGAATTTCGAACGATTGTGATTCCGATTTCGATTCCTTGTTTCGATTCCGGTTCCTAACGATTCTCGATTCCGATTCTTTTAAGAGGCAGGGTCAAAAAAGTTTAGCTAACCTTGCTAACCAACGGTCTTTCTTAAGGAAATAATACTCCTTCTGTCACAAATACTCCTTTTGTCACAAATTTTGCATTTTGCCGCGATTTCGTTATTTTTAGAAAAGTGAAGCCACACTTTGGAGCGCCGACGTAAGCTACTCATGTTCGACTCACGCGTTATGCCAACACTTTCGGTAGAAGCTTCTTCGTTGGTGTTGTTCAGCGGTTTCTTCTTCCGGTCGGCGGACTGTGAATATCGAAACTAGGAATCAAAATTTTAACTTTTGAACAATTCCGGAAAACACGAAAAAGTTAGTCCCGGTTCCAAGTCGATACTCGATTCTCGATACCCAACTCTAATGTCCAGACTATGCAGAGTTGAATCCAGATGGATGGCGACTTAGAACATCAAATAGAAGATGTGGTGCTATTTTATGATTTCATTTATCAGGGCTGCCAACTCTCACGCAATTGAGCTAATTCTCACGCTCTCACGCCACACCCCCGATTTCTCACGCTAAAGTGTTAAGTCAGTCGGCAAAATACCTGAAAGATAAGTTTGTCTATAAATCCACCAGTTGAGCCACTCGTGATCGCCTAGTTTTACCGCAAATTAGTTTGAATATCCTCTAATCTAGTTTAGAGCGATCGTGCATACGAGACAGATGTTGAGCTCCTAACGGCGCGGACGCAAAACCAGGACTGGAGTCAAAGCCAATTCCTCTCTGCACTCTAAGCGTTCTGTTATCACTCCGATTACATCCACTACGGGTTTTCCAGTCTCACTCACAGGAAAAACTGCTCCGTGTTCGCGTGAGCAAAGTGCACACATTTCTCTAAAACACCCAGCACAAACAGAATGCCTATTCTTAAAGTCTTGTGCTGTTTTATGAAGGCAAAAAGCAATATCATGGTTTCGTTTTTTAATTCATTGGCAAAATATAACGCTAGAGACCTTCAAGTTAGTTTATACATTTTACATCTCATAAATTCGGTAAAAGCCGTATTCGAACTCGGGTCCGAGCTGCATCAACTCTTTCATAAACAACATGCTCTACGATTTACGCCACTGTAGCTGTTCTGTGACGGGCGTGTTTTTGCTATAAATCAGAGAAATCTCACGGCAAGCTAAACTCAAAAGTTGGCAGCTCTGTTTTAGTCTAATACCTGGAAAATAGTAGACTGGATAGTAATTGCATAACTTGGTACTGTACAACTGCAGTAAAAAAACACAAAGCTGTAGAACGGTCACCAGGAGGCACTGTTCCAAACTGCCACACTCACAGGGCAGATCTTAAGTGGCCCTGGATTGTTCCCATTTATATTTGCCCCGGACAAAAAAAAGGGAACATCCTCTCAGTAAAGTGGTCATTAAATGTGTAGATGGGTTTGACTTCCACTGGGTCAAAGAAGCTGACCTCTCCAGCATCATAGTTCGATCTTCACGCGAACCCTCTCCAGGCGTCCCTTCAGCATGAGTGGTGTGTTCGGGGTGGTCATGGCTGTGTACTTCCCATCAGAGAGGCGATGGTCCAGAATCCTCCTTCTGGACAGCCAGAGATTTTGCCTTTCCTGGCTATGGATTCTTTAACCACACCAATAACCCAGTCATTATTTTGGCCCACGTCCACTTCCCAGGAATGGCATCCGGTGGTGAAACCCTTGGAGCCCAGTACAAAAACAAAGTGGTCGAAGCGCTCAGGGTTATCAGGCAGCTGTTTCATCACCCCAGTGTTGGACACACTTGTTAGATTCTTGCTCAGAGACAAACAGGGGTAGGCTGTGTTGGGGTCCAAACGTCACTGGAGCTAAGTGGTTGAGAAAGAATTTATATTTTAAAAAACTTAAATGTTATTGAAGCATGTGACTTAATCAGTGTGAAATACTTTCTTCTGCAACTAGCTATTTGCATTTTTTTGGCATTTGTTTGGACATCCTCACAGCTCAACCAATGGTGTGAGTTTTGGGGCGGGAATATCTGTTTGTTTGACCAATGGCAGATGGGTGCAGTGTTCTGGAAAACGTTTTGATAATACATTTTCCATTTCCATTCCAATGCAATTCCATTCGGTGCCGCAATGAGCGATTAAACCCATTAGTACACACTTCAGCTTTAAGGATGTTGAAATAAAATGGAATGAAATTCTAGGAAATTCTGCTGTAAGTGCTGTAATTTAATAGATAATACATCAAATTTCTATGTATTATGCATATTTCCAGAAACTTTAGAAGATATTAATAGTCAGTTTTGGCAATGACACCAATAGAAATGAATTTAATTCTGAATATTGAAATATGTTATCATACTGTAATATACAAATTGGGCCTGTCAAATGATTAATCGCATCCAAAATAAACGTTTTTTAATAATTTTATTATTATTTTGTGTATATATACACACATGCATTTATATTTAAGAAAAAAATATTTCTTAAATATATACAAGCATGTGTGTGTATTTATATATATATATATATAAAATAATTATACACAGTACACCCACATTTATTATGTAAACACAAACTTTTATTTTGGATGCGATTAATCGCGATTAATCATTTGATGGCCCTAATACAAATATATTTATATATTATATAAATATTTTTAATAAAATTTACCATAAAAAGTACCATATTTCTCAGAATGCTCTAATTTAGTTCAAAGTGGAGCAAAAAAAAAAAAAACATGATGAGATTTACAATGGAAAATATTTTTACAAGATTTTTCTTCCTTCATTTATTGAACAAACCAACTTTGAACTTTGAATTTCTTTGAACTGCTGTAATTTCCTCTTCCTGTCCTTGCTTTTCAACCTGAGAGACGTTAAATTCAGATTGCGACTCTGAAACCCTGAATGTTTACACAAGCTCATCCAGCTCTATAATAACCAAGCACTCACTGAATTCCACCAGACTCTGCATTTTTTCCCACACTCCAAACTTCAGGGAGGACATGTGCTCCGCGACATCGATTAGAGATTTGGGAATGGTTTCTGGTTCGTGATATGTTATCTGAGCTCTGTAATGACAAATTAGTTGTGATGGATTTTATGCAAACAAAACGAGCAAATTTTTATAAATGTGCAGTGTATGATTACCTCATTTTGACATTCTTATAGTTCTGTGGGGAAAATGTAAATCAGTTACTTGTGCTAATAATTGATAAGAGAAGATAACATTCCAAACACAGTAATCAGTTACACTTTATTTCGATAGTCACTTTAGAAGTTCTTCTAATTATTAGTAACTTTTCAACTACATGTCAACTAACTATCATTAGAGTATTAGTATATTATAGTAGACTGTTAGGTTATGGTTAGGTGTTAGGCTTCGGGTTAGGAGAATAAGTTTACTTGTAGTCGCCAAGTTACTTATAGTCAGTTGAATGTCTGTTGGGGGACCAACAAAATAAAGTGTTAGCAGATATTAAGCTGACCGACTACTAATACTCTAATGACAGTTAGTTGACATGTAGTTGAAAAGTTACTTATAGTTAGTAGAATGTCTAAAGTGGACTATCGAAATAAAGTGTTACCCAGTAATCTACCTGTAAAAAGAGGCTGTCATCATTGGCAATCTCATTTTCAATGGCCATGACAGCCTGTGAAAAGATGAGTATATCACGAGTGATTAAGTCCGTTTTTTTCTTCATCGTCTGCTTCTTTATCTCTTCTTCTTGGGCCAGAACAGCGATCCTTGCAGCTTCCTCCTTCAAAAGAAATTTTTGAAGCTCTGCAAACTCCTCGTGAATTTGTTTCTCAGTCTGTTCCCTTTGGTTCTATGTGAACCCAACATAAAAAAGGCAATGAGTAATGGACGCATCTATGGTTAGTGTATCATATGATGTCTGGAACTTTCTCAGTTGATACCTTGATGTGAACTGTTATGTCATCACATTCTTGTTTGGCCTCATATAGGAGTCTAAGACTTTTCTTAAGTGGGATGACAATCTGCCGTATTTCCTCCTGGAGAGAGAAAAATGTACATTTCACTTGGATATCTTACACCTGGTATTAAGATGTGTTTTGGTTCGAATCGATTCACAAGTAGACAAGGAAAACGCAAACTTTTGTAAATGTATGGTTTTTACAGATCCTATTATTATGAATATGAAGGAGACGACGGAAAAACACATGGAGAGCTTTCATTTCTTCTCTGATAGTTGTAAGACAATGCCGAATGCGGTGAGTGTGTGTTAGAAATCAGGAATGGTGAGAGAACATTGTGCTTGGTACATTTTTCGTCTTCAAACCAAAATTGGGTCTTCAGCCGACAGACTTTAAATCCCGTCTGGCTAGTGGTCTTCATGTAATGTTTACTCATTAGGTCAGTTTAAGCAGAGAGGAGGCAGTCTTTTGTGGCTGTTCCAATGCATTCGACCACATGAGCGTTTACTAGGGGTGTAACGGTACATGTATTCGTATTGAACCGTTTCGGTTCAAGGCTTTCGGTTCGGTACGACATACAAACCGAACAGTTGCTTGGACCATTTTTCCTGCCGGCAAAATTCGTGCTGACGCGGCAAACACAACGTTGCACAACATCAAATGGCAAGCGTAATAAAAGCAGAATCGAAACTGCGCTACTCATTATGTGCTTCACAGATCGTTTATCAGTTCAGACCAGCAACATCTGAGCAGCGCAAGCTGATCTCGATCAAGCAACACTGTTACTACACAGAAGAGATCCGGTAAAGAAAACATTTGAATTCGCCACTGAGGTAATAACATCGCTGCGAGATCTAGTGAGATGCATTCACATTTCTCCGTTATTAACCGTAGATCTCTATTAGATCAAACAGCGCTGTCATGGAAACCAGGAGAAACATTGTGCCGTGAATGAACTAGTAATACTTTACGTCCACAGACCAGCAACATTCACCATGGATTTAATATAGTAACACTAACTGGAACCAGTTTGGCTGGAATGGTGAAATGCTTTCAAGTACTTCACACATCTTTTTCCAGCACTTCAAAATTCAAATATCATATAAATAAATATATATTTAAATGTTGTTTTTAATGTGACGACCAAAACATTAATTGTTCATCCTTCAAAGATGACCCCCATTTATAAAGCTGAAAGTTTCAAGAAAACACACTTATTTAAAAATATTTTTCTTTAATCAAATAGGAAATTTCTTTGGCATTTCTTTCTTTTTGCTGTAGCGAAAACGTACCGTACCGTGACTTTAAAACCGAGGTATGTACCGAACCGTGATTTTTGTGCGAACCTAGCGTTTACACTATGAAAGCAATCCGGTCGAATGCGTTTTCAACTACCTTTGGAAGTGGTCAAAAGTGGGCAAAGTTGAAATGTTTTAGACCCCATTTACACTTGTATTTAGCGTCGTCCACTTGTGATCCGATCGATCAAAACACATTCTAATACCAGGTGTAAACAGGGACTAGGACAGTTCGTAAACATTAAAAAAAATGTTTAAAACAAGTTGCACCATTTATTTAATATATTATATTAGTTAAATTGCATTGATACATCCTGATAGTATTTTTTGTGCTTGCTTTAAATTGTGCAAAAAAAGAGAATTGAGAATACAAGACAATTATGTAAGTAAAATAATGTATTTAAAACAAACAAAACGTGTTGAATTGCACTAAAAATGCATTGCATTAATAGTATTTCCAGGGCTGCATTTTTTATGTGCTGAAATTCAAAATGACCGTATATTTAAGCTGTGATTTTTTTTTTTTCATTCAAAACATTTTGAATTCATCATTGAAAAATGCAATAATCCATAATCACCTTTCCGATTTCACTTCCAAAATTTGTATTCTGTTAAAAAATACAACCTGTAATATTTAACAGGTAATTTTCAGTCAAATTTATTTTGCTTTACAAATTCAGTGGTTCAAATTCAAAAGAGAATTTAGCTTTTCAGTTTTCACATCCGTGAACTGAAGTTGTGAAATCTACATCTGATCTAAGTTAAGTCAACAACGTATTTGAACGTTATCTTAAAAATCTCTAACGTAACGTTAGGCTAACGTTAGACGTACATTAGAAAACATTAACGTTAGCTTCTAGCTGCATTGTACATCATGTCACTTAGCTTCATTAATGTATCTGTAAATAACCAAGATAACAAATGTTAACAATGTTGTGCTGCTGAATTATTCATGTAAATACTGTAGCACCTGACTGTGATGGCAACGATATGCAGTTTATTAGTTTACACTGTGACCTGTACATTTTTGCCTGGAGCTGAAGCTTTTCATCGACCTTCTCAACAATAAAATTATTAACATAACCCTCCAATACACCAATTGCCTCCTGTGAAATGTCTCCTACTGTGACCGCTGCCAAAGCGCCTGTTCCTGAATGTTGACTCTTTGTCCGAGTGAGTGGAGGGGGCGTGGCTTAGCCATAGGTCAGTTGAACTTCACAGACCACATTGCTAGAACTGCCCAGTCCTTGCACAGCATTAGGAGGATCAGGCCCTTCCTTACAGAGCATGCTACACAAATCCTTGTCCAAGCACTTGTTTAATCCAGACTGGACTTTTGTAATGCTCCTGGCTGGTCTTCCAGCTTGCTCTGTCAAACCTCTACAACTGATCCAGAATGCTGCAGCAAGAGTGGTCTTTAATGAGCCGAAGAGAGCACACGTCACTTCTCTCCTCACAAAATTGAACTGGTTGCCAGTTGCCGCTCGCATTAAATTCAAGGCACTGACGTTGGCCAACAGAACAACCACTGGCACTGCTCCCTCTTACCTAAACTCACTGCTTCAGACTTATGTGCCGTCCAGAAACTCGCGCTCTGCTAGCGTAGGTCGTCTTGTGGTTAGGGTTGGGTACTCGAGAATAGAGTATCTGATTGGAACCAGGATTAACTTTTCGTTTTTCCCGGAATCGTTCAAAAGTTAAAATTTCGATTCCTAGTTTCAATATTCACAGTCCGCCGACCGGAAGAAGAAACTGCTGAACAACACCAACGAAGAAGCGTCTACCGGAAGTGTTGGCATAACAGCGCAAGTTGAACATGAGTAGCTTACGTCAGCGGTCCAAAGTGTGGCTTCACTTTTCTAAAAATAACGAAATCTCGGCAAAATGCTAAATTTGGGACATAAGGAGTATTTGTGACAGAAAGAGTATTTCCTTCAGAAAGACTGTTGGTTAACAAGGTTAGTTCAACTTTTTTGACCCTGCCTCTTAAAAGAATTCGGAATCGAGAATCGTTAGGAACTGGAATCGAAACAAGGAATCGAAATCGAAATCAGAATCGTTCAAATTCAAACGATACCCAACCCTACTTGTGGTACCATCTTAACATGACTGTTCCCTGTAGGTGGAATGATCTGCCTAACCCTAACAGAGCTTCTATGTCAGTAGCCACTTTCAAGAAACTGCTGAAGACGTATCTTTTTCGACAGCACTTGATTCAGTAGTACTAACACTTTCTCTCTCTCTTCTAAAAAAACTGCACTAAAATTAAACTGAGAGGGGTTATAGCACTTACGTATTGTTGTCCGACTGTTAGTTTAACTGCTTCTATTATTCTCATTTGTTAGTCGCTTTAGATAAAAGCGTCTGATAAATGTAAATGAAAGGTGAATATGGTTTATTGAATGTTTAATTATGTAAATGTGTGTGAAATGTTATGAATTTAAATATTCACAACTTAAATATACAGCAATGCAATTTGCAAAGTTCAAAAACATTTGGCATTCATTTTTTCCCATAGACAATTACAAAAAAATAAAAAAATCTAAATTTAAATAAATAAATAAAACATCTGGATGCATTATGGTAATTAAAATATGGATGGTAAATACAATAGACAACGCAAAAAATAAAACAACTGCGTAAAACTAAGAAATATTCTTAGAAAAATTATGACCTTGAGATCGTTTGCTGCCTCTTCCAAAGGACACACACTGTGGCCTTGATGTTTCTTGGACGTTTGGCAAACACAGCAGAGAACCTCTTCATCCTGTTGGCAGAACAATTTGAGTCCCTCGCCGTGAACAGCACAAAGAGCCTCCGATTTGGACGTCCCGTTGGCAGCATTTGCTCCGGCTCTCGCAGACGCTTGTCCTTTCTGCTCCTGTATGATGGCGTCGCACACGTTCTTCAGAGCCAGGCTCACGGTGGGCTCTGTCAGAGAGCTCTTCCTCCTGCACACGGGACATTCCCTCTTGGCCGCTTTCCTGTTCCAGAACTGATGAAGGCAGAGCCGGCAGAAACTGTGGCTGCACTTCAGGACCACGGGATCGGTGAAGATCTCGCAGCAGACCGGACAAGAGAGCTCATCCTCTAAAGGCGACTTCGAGTGAGACGACGAAGCTCTCGGGCGCAGAACCGGGATGTTTTTAAGAGATGGAAGGGTGTTTGCTCTTCCAGGTTGAGAGGAAGCCCTTGGTCTCAAGGGCATGGCTGTCTGGTGTTGCTGGAGTGAAGTCCAGTCACTTTTGATGCGTAAACCCTGATGAGCTCAAGCTGTACCTGCAGTGTTTGTTGCCAGTCCCTCAGCTAGGTCACAATACTCCCACAAACACACACACACGTCCCAAGAACGAGCCCGCCCTTCAGCAATAATTACCTTTTATAGTGCTGTGAATATCCATAACTTAACTCAAAACAAAATTCTCAGAAGTCAAGTCTCTGACCACACCTCGTCCACTTGAACATTTCTTTTCTTCTTTCTTTTTTTTTACGGTCGTTTCATATTTGGTCTTTGTACATTACTGGATCAACTGGTGCTAGAGGGGAAAACAAGCTTTGCCATTGATCCGTGAAATGTTTGGTGTAAGCATTATTGTTTTGGGAACTCAAAGGCGGTGTGTGAGGGGTTGGAGGAGAGAAAAACACTTTCCAAATGCTGCAGGGACATTTACGCAAAGTTACTTGTTGCCACAGAAGTTTCTCTCATGGGGTTATTCACCTAAAAATTCAATTTCGGCCCTTAATCACTCACCCTCATGTCATTCCAAACCCATAGGACTATCATTCATCTTCAAAACACAAAGATCTTTTTGATTAAAGAAGAACCAATGAGGTTTATTATTGCGTTACAGCATCACATTTGAGCTTCGGCAAGAACCAATGAGGTTCATTATCACGTTACGCATCACATTTGAGCTTCGGCAAGAACCAATGAGGTTCATTATCACGTTACGCATCACATTTGAGCTTCGGCAAGAACCAATGAGGTTCATTATCGCGTTACGCATCACATTTGAGCTTCGGCAAGAACCAATGAGGTTCATTATTGCGTTACAGCATCACATTTGAGCTTCGGCAAGAACCAATGAGGTTTATTATCGCGTTACGCATCACATTTGAGCTTCGAAAGAACCAATGAGGTTCATTATAGCGTTACGCATCACATTTGAGCTTCTGCAAGAACCAATGAGGTTCATTATCGTGTTACGCATCACATTTGAGCTTCGGCAAGAACCAATGAGGTTCATTATCGCGTTACGCATCACATTTGAGCTTCGGCAAGAACCAATGAGGTTCATTATAGTGTTACGCATCACATTTGAGCTTCGGCAAGAACCAATGAGGTTCATTGTCGCGTTACGCATCACATTTGAGCTTCTGCAAGAACCAATGAGGTTCATTCTAGTGTTACGCATCACATTTGAGCTTCGGCAAGAACCAATGAGGTTCATTCTAACGTTACGCATCACATTTGAGCTTCGGCAAGAACCAATGAGGTTCATTATTGCGTTACAGCATCACATTTGAGCTTCGGCAAGAACCAATGAGGTTCATTATCGTGTTACGCATCACATTTGAGCTTCGGCAAGAACCAATGAGGTTCATTATAGTGTTACGCATCACATTTGAGCTTCGGCAAGAACCAATGAGGTTCATTCTAGCGTTACGCATCACATTTGAGCTTCTGCAAGAACCAATGAGGTTCATTATTGCGTTACGCATCACATTTGAGCTTCGGCAAGAACCAATGAGGTTCATTATTAGTGTTACGCATCACATTTGAGCTTCGGCAAGAACCAATGAGGTTCATTATTGCGTTACGCATCACATTTGAGCTTCTGCAAGAACCAATGAGGTTCATTCTAGTGTTACGCATCACATTTGAGCTTCGGCAAGAACCAATGAGGTTCATTACTAGCGTTACGCATCACATTTGAGCTTCTGCAAGAACCAATGAGGTTCATTATTGCGTTACGCATCACATTTGAGCTTCTGCAAGAACCAATGAGGTTCATTATAGCGTTACGCATCACATTTGAGCTTCGGCAAGAACCAATGAGGTTCATGATCGCGTTACGCATCACATTTGAGCTTCGGCAAGAACCAATGAGGTTCATGATCATGTTAATAAGCATCACATTTGAGCTTCAGCAAGAGGTTTGTTCTCAGCGCATTAAGCAGGTTCTGTTTAGCTTTTGTTTATGTTTGCTGATCAATGTTTATATGTGAATAAAAACCTAAATTCAATGTGTTCATCATAAGCAATCATGTCTCTTCAGAAAATTTGGACTATCCAGTCAATTCATTTGAATTTGTTGTACAATCTCTTTTGAAGTGGCTGCTCGTAGCTGTCTATGGAGGGACAGAAAGCAATCTTTATTTGCGTCTGGAAGATGAACGGAAGTCTTACACGTCGGAACATCATGAGGGTGAGTAGTTAATGACAATTTTCATTTTTGAATGAACTAGGCTATTCCTTTAAGAATACTATATTAAATAAGTCTTGAATTATATTTTCAGTGCAGGTCACTCATTCATCTATACAGCCACATTAGTAATGCAAACGTAAAGAATGTAAATATGCCCTTGAAGAGGTTGTTTAGCCAAGGAGAACAAACCCAATGTTTCAATGAACAACTGTTAGAAACAAAAACACCACCTGCTTCCCAGAACACAAAAACAAAAATCACACAAATTGTTTTGTTTATTTTAATACTGTTGAGAAATCAGTAACAAATAACAATTTGGTGCAATAGCATTTGTCAATGGAGAAAAATGTAGCATAAGACTTATATGATTATTGCCATTTGAATGTAGTCTCAGTGTCACATGACATGAATCCACCAGAACCATTACATCATCAGTGTAAACTATTCATTCTTAAAAACAACATATAACTAAATATGTTCAAAATCCATATAATGAAAAAAGTGTCCAACGTAAATCAACCACAAGAGCACTGTGTTCAAGCTACACTGATAGCTTTACAGTATGTAAAAAGTAACACCTAAACATGTAACAGTTTTTTTTTTACTCCTTTTTAAAATTTTTGCTCTGGTCCTTTAAACATTAACTTATGTCCTCCATAAGAAATTGCACCTGACTAAATAATAATGAAGAGAAAGAAATATACAGTGTGGAGTTAACCATCACATGATCAGTACTTAACACATAAAACATGCTCTGAAGTTACACATGTGGACATACTACAGTGTTGAACAGCCTGGTTAAGAGTAATAATAATCTCTGAGTTCAACTAACTTAATAAATGTGCTTAGTGTACAATGTCTATGTTTGGTCATCTTAGCAGTACTATTGTCGATATCTGGAAATGCTACTGTAGTGTAATTTCCGTAAACACATCAATACTATATACACTCAAATCAATGCCATCCACAGCCTCTACCTTCCAATCAGTGCTTTAATATTCACTTTTAATTAGGGCTGGGCGATATACATCATATTCACAATATACTCACACACCAGTTGTGCTGGCAGTATAACATTTAAGCATACCATACAGAGTCGCTGAGTCACAAAAGGTTGGCGTTCGCTTGCAAAACTTGGAAACTAAATGAGATTTTGCTTTCTCTCGACAAAGTATTGCGTTCCCTGAGAAACGTTGCATTTGCTTGAAAATTTTAGTGTAGTTTAGAAATAGTATAGAATAGAATTTTTTTAGTATAGAATAGGAGTTTTTCCCTCCCAACCCAGAAAAAAGTTTCTCAGGAGAAACTCAAATGCTTTGAAAGTGAAAACAAAAGCATTGTGGATGAATGCACAAGAATTGAAATATAATTTTTCATCCCATCCATTTTTTTTCAGTAGATTCAAAACTCTCAACAATTAATTTGCATTATCAATAAACAATCACTAACTTCCTCGTGGCATAAAAATATATGTAGGTAAATATAGTTGTTTATTACTATATACTGTTTGTGCATAAAGATGAAAATGACTAAATATCAATCTTCATTATGTTCATAATCCTGATTGATTTGTATTTCACTTTATGCTTGAAATGTTTTGAATCTGTTTGGCTGTAATGACGGTTGGTTTGAAATTAGTCATATCGCCCAGCCCAACTTGTAATCCCTTCCATATTCCTCTATCAATCCTGAAAAAGGATAAATAATATCCATAATACTTACTAATAATACTGATTTTACTGAGAGAGAAAAAAGAAAAAAAGTCCTTATGTTTGGCAATAGGTGGTAGACCACATTACTAACATAAAAAAAATCTAAGATTTATTTCTTTCCCATTTCTCTTTTAAAATAAGAGCTAAGCCACAGAACTGGAAATGTAAAGCACTAGAGGTCATTTAGAAATAGTTCATTGCAACAACTTCTAAACCACTTGAAATAAGAGAGGACAAGAGTACATAACAAGACAGCACATGCGTTCAGGGAATCATTATAGTGTTGATAAGACAAATGGTCTGTAATACTGCCACGGGACAGGGCAGATCCACACCAGTGCAGACCAGCATTGCCTCGAATCTCTGCACCGTGTGGTCTGTGATCCGTGCCATCAGCGTGCAATTTATTCAGCGTCGGGACACAGTGCAAGTGAAAGTCACAGTATGTAACAGAGAAACCTCACAGGGATACGAGACATGGTCCCTGGAGCGAACACTTTGCAAATTCAATGAGTCTCTTTTGCTTGATATCCTACTAAATAAGACATTTCATAAGTGATTAGGCTCAGCCTGAATACAAGTTTAAATCTTTTAAAAATGCATTCAACATAGTGTCTTGATAACATCTGTTAGAGGCCTAAATACAAGTGTTTCCAGCATCCCAGCGTATGCTCCCAAAAGAACAAAAATAAATCCCATAGTGTTTCTAAAGGAGAATTGCCATTTTAGCCGTTTCTAGAATTACACACGACCGACCTTAGCGTCGCCTATGGCACCCCACACATCAAACACAAACTCGTCTGGAAATGCGAAATCACCCAGAGTCCGTCCAACGCTTCAGCGAACTCATCCGGGTTCTTCTTGTCCTTGCCGAGCTCAACCATCGTGGCAGCTGTGAATGAGTGTGGGAGTTAGAAACGCCACTTAAAGAAAGAAAAACCGCACAAAAACTGGAATACGCAGGGATACATACCAAGTTCACTGTCTCTAATACCCATGTAGCTCTCCAACAGATCATCCACTTTCTCAATAGCCTTTTCTTCAAATGCTGACGGCTGCAGAAAAAATGAAAATATTACAGATTATCTTGCTTACCTAAAAAAATAACCATTTCAGTATCAATACGCATCAAATTATTGACATTTTTGACAACACTATGGCATAGCATAACATAAGCCATGTTTCCATCTACTTGTCAATCGAATTATCTGAAGTTCGGTAAAAAAACACATGCGAATAAATCTGGTGAAAGTGTGTTTCCATCAAACGGCTTTAAAGCGAATAAAACCTGTACGTAATGACGTCACATGCTGTTTTGCAATCAAATTGGCATATCAAATTGATTTGAGACATTTTAAGGTGTTTCCATTCATTTTCGCACTGAATCGAACAACATTCAAGCAAACTTTAGCGAACAAAGTTTTGTTAGACAAAACGGATCGCGCCATCTACCAACAAATGATCAAGTATTTCACAAGTTGAAGCCTAATAATGCTTACCGGTATGTGCCAGCTGATAGCGACATATGTATGGGATAATGTATGCGATCGAGGCGGTTGTTGAAGGGGTTGTATTCGCTATAACAACCGCCTCACTATATATTATCCTGCTTATTACATATAAATCAACCAAATAAATAAATCAATAATTTGACACAAAATATTGACTTAAAAACGAGTTTATTGATTTAAAAGAGTATCGCTTCTGCTAAAGAAATAGTCTGTTCCGTCTCTGAACTGCGTCCATGGCAATGGTGTGTTATACTTAGCAGCGCCGCAGTTTGTTAACAAGAAATAACAGACCACATTATACATTAGAATTCAACCAAGCCACGTAAAAACAAGCAAAACTAACCTAAGAAAAAAACGATGCTAAAACATTGCTATGATGATGCCGATGCACGTAAATGCCCGACGACAGCGGAGGTGACTGTGGTGTGGGAACGACAGCGCTCCATCAGTTCTGGGAGATCGTGGTTCATAACCCTTTGGTTGAAGCATTTTTCTTTTTTGGTTAGTCCACTTACATCTGTCTTTGTTGACATCCGCCATGTGTGCGCAAACAGACTGGCCGGAAATGAACTCGTCTTCTGACGTGTTGCAACCATAAAAGGTCATAAAACTTAATCACAATTCATTATTTATTCGGCAAATAACGTTTCCATCAGCTTTTATCGCATTAGCCGTATATCGATCAAGAGAAAATCCGATGAGACTGAACGTATTTCATTTTAGTCGATATTCATGAAAATTCATCGAATTTTACTGTTTCCATAAGGCATTTTTCATTCGATATCACTTAATTCGGATAAAAACGTGTCAATGGAAACATGGCTATAGATGGTTTTGTCCAGTTTGTATAAATATTAAATAGTCTTGAAAACTACAAACCAATCTGTAATGTTTTTCATTAGTGGCTGCAAGCTTTTCTGAATATATGGAGTCACATTATAACTAGCATTTCCAGCTCGTTGCAAATATTCTATTTGAAAGAAAAAAAATGAAGAAAATGTTTGTAAAATAAAATTTTAATAATTCGATGACAAGAAATGTCTAATAAAAATGTGAATCTAAAAATGCACATCTATTTTTTTTTCAATCTTTGACAAAATTTAATGCATAAATGTCAGTGTAATCTTCTCTAGCTTTGAAGTTTAAATTCCCTGATATCTCATGGTATTTCTATAAATGTGGGAGCTCAAGATAAGCTGTCATCACTGTACATTAAAATACTGATTCTCACAATATTTATTTACATTCATTAAATACATATTTGTAATGTGCATTCATATTTCCTACAATTTGAGAACTTTTTCATCTTTAACTTTTAAGACCAAGTAAAGAAAATGTAAGGAATAAAGAGAAGGGAACACAACATGTCAATATGTAAAAGTAAATGTCTTAGAGAATCAATGAGTTGTACAAGCAGCAACACATCAAAGTTTCAGAATACCGATACTTCCTACTGATACCTCTTTATTCATATTAAAATAATAACTTAAGGCTTGAATACCTGCTCTCAATCAATATGGACATAACTTTTACTGTACCTTCTGATCACAGTGATGCATTAAAGTCAAAAGATTATTAAATCTATAATATACGAGTAATCACGTCACATGATGAAATTAAGGTTGAGCTACTGTAGTCACTTGAGCTATTTTAACAATGTCTTTCGTAACTTTTCTGGATTGGCAGAATATAATTACATAGAAGCTTATGGAGGAGTGATCCAGCTCTTGGATATCATCAAAAATATCTTAATTTGTGTCCCGAAGATGAACGAAAGTCTTACGAACAACATGAGGGTGAGAAATTACTGACAGAATTTTCATTTTTGGGTGAACTATCCCTTTAAATCAAGGCAAAATGATATGGATAAAAATCAAGTGAGTTTATGAGTAAGACATGAAAAGTGTGAAAACTAGTTCATACCCCAATGACAAATATTTGTTAAGTGTCAACTCGCATAATTTTGTTCAGTTTCTCCGAAAAAAAACGACTTCATAAATTAATTTTGCATCTGTAGTCATTGTGTGTTGATTTAAGTACGTTTAGATATTAGTTTTGAAAAACAAGACCAAAATGCTTCAAGGCCTTAATTTCTGGTTTTAACCGTCACCCCCCCCCCCCTTTTTTGAATAGACATGAAAATGCACATTTCAAACTTAAATGGTTGTAATTCAAGAATGCTTTGGAATATAGACATATGATTGGTCTTGTTTTAAAGAAGACATTTGGCAGATTTTTGTAAAAGTGAAATAAATTAAGAAAGTTAAACAGAAAAAAGTTATAGAAGTTTGAGTTTATGGAAATGTACAATGTAAAATATTACATTACATTTACATAAAATATATATTTTCAAAACCTGGGCTACTCTAAAACTGCAGAAAAAGCAAAGCCAAAAAATCTGAACAAGTTGTGTTTCAAATTTTAGGTTGATATCTCAAAAAATGAGCTTTCAGTAAGATTTTGTTTGAGCGCAGTACCAAACTTTTTCTCTAGGGCACAATCAGACTCCATTACTGCCCATATAAGGGCGCCTCCATTATTTTTTTCTTGATATTTCAAACTTTTCAGTCCTTTTTTTCCAAAATAATTGTATGGATGCTATCTTTAGAACTTTTGGCATGAAAACAAACTGAGGTATCTACCATTTTTTCATGATTTTTCATGTTCTCTGCTATTTTAAAATAAAGGTCTGAACTCGCTTTATGAGTATGAAAATATTATTGTTGCATATTGATAAATTATGGTTCCTCTGTAATATATTTTGAAAATCAGTCACCAAATATGGAAACTAGAGATTGTAAGCTTTCAAATGATATATAGTTTGTCAATATTACTAAAGGTATTTACTAAGATATAATTGATTTAAAAATATAGTGGCAAATGTCCCACCTGTAGGACGGTGACAGTTAAGTGGTAAAGATGTTTTTAAGACCGGCAGAAATCGTGGGAAAAAGTCATCTAAATAAGTGCAAACTGTAAAATCGGCATTTCTTCATGAGGAAGATTCAATCGAGGTCTTTTCCTTACTTAAATCAATCCAATTATAAATCAATCAATACAGCAATGATAAGTATATTATTGATTGACAACTATTGTTATGCCTTACAATATATTAACATGCGGAACTGACAGTAAGAGACGCCTAGAACTTTCTAAGCACACAAATGCTCTCATATTTGCTGACAGAGTTTAGTGACCCGTGAACTGAGATCATTATAGGCATCTCACCAGTTCCTCTACGGTGGCCGGTCCTTTAGATCTCAGGCGCAGGGTTCCTCTGCCCGTTCCTACCTGTGCAGAGCCTGACCTGCTTCCCGACCGCTGACTGATCATGTCTAAAAACAGCAAAAAAGGTCAAAATCATCATATCAAATTGACTGTGGCCATCAATGTCAGCTACAGTGAGCTCATAAACTCTTACCAAATGCCTTCATAGGCTCCACCATCTTCAGGACAAAGGTTTTCCCTTTGGGCAGTTCCTTCAGCATCTTGGCAACCTCATAATGGCGACAGCCGATGAGTATCTGCCCATTGATCGACTCGATCATGTCGCCCACGTTGATGACCTGGATCTGATGTATAATACTGCCTTCTCTTATTCTCTGCAAAGGAAACATGATTATCAGATGATTTCAGAAGGTTGGGTGGTATGATTGCTCAAGATGAGGATAAGGTTATTATTATTAAGAGAAGCAATAGCAAATTTTATCTAATTGATGTGCAATGAATCACAGGTGTGCTTATATCAGCTCATTTACAACAGCTTAAAATCTGATTCATCCCATCGGAATAATAGACTTTAAGAGTTATAACAACCAGCATTACAAAAAACCCTGACGGCATCCGACTAGAGCCAACTTGCAACACAATTTGTTTAGATTTATGGCTTTGATTTTCTCACAGTTTTAGAGTAAAATACGTTTTTGAAAATAAATATTTAATTAAAAAAATGTAATGGTATTTTTCATAACAATAAACATAAAATTCTGTCCCTTTTTTAGGTTCGCTTTTTAAAACTTAACAATTTAGCAATAATCGGCGAAGTGTTGTCTTTGAAAAGAGATCAAACTGAAGTCTGTGCTCTAAAAGCATTCAAGATTTAACACAGTTTAAGTTAGTCACAGTTAGTTCACCCAAAATGAAAATTCTGTCCATAATTACTCACCCTCATGTTGATCTAACCTCGTAAGACTTTCGTTCATATTCGGATTAAGATACAAATTAAGACACAAATTAAGATATTTTTGATTTTGTGCAAAACAAAAAAAAAAACGACTCATCAAAATAATTTCCTTCTCTCTGGGCCTCGAGATTTCACATAGTGAAACTGTGCAAAGCTTCTAGGTTGTACATCCCACACATGACCAGCGTCGGCCAATCGTGAGCCTGCGTGTGACGTGCAAAACAGAAGCTTTGCGCAGTTTCACTACGTGAAATCTCACGGCCACAGAGAAGGAAATTAATAGTTGAATATAGTGAGGGTGGGGAAAACTCGATACAGCATAGTCTCGCGATATTTTCTGTGGCAATACTGTATCGATACACGGGCGCCAAGTATTCGATCTTTTTTGCATATTTAATTATAGAATTATCTGTTTTACTTTCCGGTTTTCTTCATTGGTTTCTCTATTTTTCACTGCTTGAGAACATAGGTTGAATCCGAAATCGCCCCTAAACAATCATTCAGTAAGTTAGGCTTATTCCCTAAGTCCACTAATACTGTTCACTTGAAGGAGTGAATGAAAACGAGTGCGTGAATTCGGACAGCCGTTGAGCGCAAGCTGTAGGCTACACGTTAATGCAGTGCAATGCGGGAGAGAGACGCGATCTGACACGCGTCCCATTTTCTCACAAATGTTCATTTAAGACTTTATTTGAATCATTTTAGACAGCTCTTATGAGGACATTTGACAAAACGGACATTTTGCCATAATTTGTGTGTGTAATGATTTGTTCAAGCCCGAAAGAGAATCGATACTGACGCGCGTCTGTTCTGGATGTATGTGTGTGTGTGTGTAAATGCAGGCAGGATTGAACGGATACTGCGTAATTGCGTTAAAAGAAAAGTTTGTTATGTCTGTGTGTGTGTGTGTAATAATACAGGCAGGATTGTACGGATACTGCGTAATTGCGTTAAAAAAATAGTTTGTTCTTGCGTTGCCGCGGTGGGCAAGTGATGAAACCGGTGTTGCGACTGAACACGTAACACCTGTAACGCCGACTATCGTAGCAAGCCTGGAGCTCTGAACATTCATGTGAGAGGTCTCCTATTCAAGAGAATAATTACGTCCTGTCTGGTGTTCTGAATGTTCAAGAACAAGTTTTTGCACTTTAGTTAATGTGTAGAAGATAATGTTTACAGAATTAAATGTGTCATTTAATTAAAGTGAGTTGAGCAGTCTTATTTTGCTCATTTTTTGTGATGTCTTTGAATAATATGGGGAACATGAATCGCAATATATTGAGAATTGCAATAATATTGTAACTCGTGGCCCAAATATCACAGATAATATCGAATCGTCACATTGTTGCCAATTCCCACCCCTAGAATATAGTCATTAATTTTGGTTTGTTTTTTTGCGCCACAAAAGTATTCTCGTCGCTTAACAAACTTAAGATTGAGCCACTGTAGTCACTTGGACTATTTTAACAATGTCTTTAACTTTTCTGTTTTCTGATCCCTTAAGAAGCCTATGGAGGAGTGATCCAGCTCTCAGATTTAATCAAACAATATCTCAATTTGTTCCGAAGATGAGCGAAAGTCTAACGGGGTTGAAGATTACTTACAGAATGTTTATTTTGGGTGAGAAAGTTACTGATAATTTTTTTATTTGGTGAAATATTAAATTTTCGGGTATATGCTCAAAGATTGAATAAATGGATTATAAATACAATGTAAATATAATTTAGTAAAAAAATTGTAATCCAAATATAATACAAAACATTTTCATAAAATAATCATTGAACTAAAATATAGTACATTAATTTAATTCAATTGAAATAAAAAATATATTTCGGTCATTTTTTGACCGAACACATAAAGAGTACCAGAGGGTTGAAAGCCCAGATCATTTCTCTCACCTTAATGAAAGCATAGCCAGCTCCATTATCAGTGATGGTGAGTCCCAGTGCATCCTCTCCTTTAAACACCTCCACTTCTTTCCTCTGACCCTTCACATGAGCGAATATAAAGTCCTCCAGCCCGATCTGGCCACCCAAAAGTTTGTCCATATCCACTTTGTGAGTATTCAGTGTGCAAAACATCACCTGAGAAAGGATGTAGGCAGTTAGTCAAGGGATTGGCATTTCAAGCAAAAATAATATTCGATGATCGCTGGGAATTATTCGATTTATTATTTGAAAATCGCACCCCTTCCCCACATGCTCGCCGATAAAACTGCGTTCGCTCAAATCCCGCTCCGTACTTTACTATACGGGTTGTAGCCATTAAAGAAAATATATTTACTTAAATATTTATGTTTAATTAATATGTTTTAATGTAATCTATGTTGATTATATGAAAAGTGAACTATGGTTACATTAACGCATCAGCATTTTTTTTTAGACCATAATCGCACAACCTCTTCGATATTCAATAATTAAACCAACTAATCGAATATTCAAAAATCGCTACTCATCCCTAATTTAGTCAGCACAATCAGCAAGCACAGAGACATAAAGCAAAGAGAAACGCCCCTCACCTCTGTTGGAAGAATCCCAAAGGCCTCTCCTATCTTGGCGTAAAGCTCACGCACATTGCTGAAGCCCT
Organism: Hybognathus amarus; assembly: GCA_030378365.1. Taxonomy (NCBI): domain Eukaryota; kingdom Metazoa; phylum Chordata; class Actinopteri; order Cypriniformes; family Leuciscidae; genus Hybognathus; species Hybognathus amarus. The sequence goes on along the minus strand of JAQIUQ010000385.1, from coordinate 17,258 downwards.
CAATGCGTCCGTGGGGCTGCCGTGAGCCAGCTGGGTGTGGAAGATCAGGCGGGGTCGCAGGCCGGTGGGTGGAGGTGGTAAACCCTCATGGGCAGCTCCTTCACCCAGGCCGACCCTGCCACCATCCAGGCCATCCAGCCCTGGGACGTTCAGTCCGGCCCGGATCGGCTCGGCCTCCTCGTTCTCCACCAGCGGAGACGCCTTCTTTCTGCGTCCCAATCCAAGTGGCATTGTTGGTGCTGCTGTCTTTGTTTATTGCACAGGCACAATGTTTTAACACAAAGGGGTCTGCGAACCACCTTTAATGCCGTTCTTTATGGGCCCCAATCAAAAGTAAAAATAGTCTCATGAGTTCAACCCATTCAAAGGAAATCTCCAGACCTGTGATACAAAGAGAAACAAATGGAAATGGAGAAACGATATTGTAGTAGGGCTGCACAATATATATCAAAACCATTGTAATAAATATTACAAATGTACATATTGCGATATGTTTATCACAACGGCTTCCGATGACTAAATGATTTTAATAGGCTATGTCAAAAAATATAGTGAAAAGTCTAAGTTTTATGTCACTACATGACATAGCAAAAAAATAAATAAATAAAAATAGACTGAGCACGTGACTGATAATACTCATAAATAATGTGACTTGCTTTAAGTTAAAAAGAGTTATTAAGCACAAATAGCTATGGAAAACAATATTTATAGTATATTGATAATTGGATAAAAAAATTGTGCAGCCCTAATTTGTAGCAAATGTAACGTACAAGCAAAGGAAAAAAATAAAACTTAGACAAAAAAGATTTTACTTATTATTTGAGGAATAAATTTCAGTGTAATTTATTTTTCTTCTTTCTTTTCTTGCCTTTAATTTAAAATTCCTATATCAAGAGACTGATACACACAATACAAAACATACATTGAAAACATATAGTACTGTGCAAACGTCTTATGAATGTTAGTATTTTATTTTTACTTATATTTTATACATAATTATATGTAATTTATATAGCTTCTAAATTCCGTTTTTTTCTGGTATTTTCTATGACTGTACAATCACACATGAAGACACAATATTTTACGTCACATGCATCAAATACATATTGTTTTCTTCATGTGCATCATTCATATTTCCAACAATTCAAGTAATGGAAAAGTAATAGATATGGGCGTTTCTGTGAGATCTAGGTCGTCTTTCTCAAACAATAATCACAACTGAGATGGAAAAAAATACATTTAAAGCAAATGTAACATAGAAACGATTTTTTTTATTTGGGATGAAATCATACTTCTATACTAGACTGGTTTCATTCAACCAAAAGAAAGAATGGCTCTGCCTTGTTTATGAACCGCTATCTGACCAACTTAAAGGATGAACTAAACTCAATTAATTAAACCGACCATTGAAAAAACACTTCATGCGTTTAAGTTTCAGGATTAATCCAGTCTGACATGTTTCTATTCATAGTCTGAAGCTAAAGCAGCTAACAATAATGTGAGTTAGCATGTTAGCATCGTCTAGACATCACACTTACCAAACTAACTCTGACAGTGAAGCAACCATGAGCCGCTGGGACGTCGGACTTATAAAGTGTTCATTACAAAATCTGATTATTGAGGAGGGTTAAAGCGGGTGTTTAGGGAGTAACGTTATGTTCTGGTATGTGAGGAAGGCGGATATCACATCACTCAACAGAACCTGCAGTTCTTCCTCTGTGTCGAGACCGTTATAGCAACACAGCACAAACACACGCGCGCTGCTGCCACCTACAGGCGAGATGCGGTATGAACATTTATTTGTAGAAATAAAGACTTATTATAAAGTTTTCTGCACAGATAAAATTATATTATTGTTAATTATATTCAGGATTCTTTGATGAATAGAAAGTTCAAAAGAACAGCTTTTATCTGAAATGGAAAGCTTTTGTTACATTAAACACTACCCTTTAAAAAGTTTGGGGTCAGTAAGAATTTGTATTTTATTTTTGGGGGAAATAAATAAGAAATCAAAACTTCTATTCATCAAGGATGAGTTACATTGATCAAAAGTTACAGTAAAGACATTTAGAACGTTAGAAAAGATTCTAATTAAATAAATTCTGTTCTTTTGAACTTTCTATTCATCAAAGAATCCTGAAATAAAAATGTAAAAAACTGTTTTCAACATGGATAATAATCATACATGTTTTTGGAGCATAAAATCATCATATTAGAGTGATTTGTGAAGGATCATGTGACACTGAAGACTGGAGTAATGATGCTGAAAATTCAGCTTTTTTTCAGAGGAATAAATTACATTTTAATATATACTAACATAAAAAAGTCATTTTAAATTGTCATAATATTTCACAATATTACTGTGTTTTTTGTATATTTTTTTATCAAAAAATTGCAGCCTTGGTAAGCAGAAAAAAACTTCTTTTAAAAACATAAAAAATCTTACCGACCTTAAACTTTTAACCGGTTGTGTGTGTGTGTGTGTGTATATATATATATATATATATATATATATAAAAATAAAAACTAGTGTCCCCAAAGTACATCATACAACTACAGATTGAAAAGTGGATAAAACTGCAGATCAGGGTGTTATAGGCCTACTATTAATTTTTATGTTTAATGTCAGCATGAAATTCAACTGGACCATCCTTATTATGATGCAATATTTTTGTTTTTAATATAAGCCTAAATAATTTAACTATGGATTTTGAAGGATATATATATCCAATATACATGATTATTTTGTGCATTAGAATGGATGGATGATAATGGTCATCGCCATTGGTGTAAACGGGTCCTTTAAATAATTTAGAGCAGCAATTTTTAGAGCATAAAAAAAATTATAATAAATATTAAAAAAATTTACATTTTTACACGTAACCTTTCTAGAGATAACAACAATACTTATACAGCCCAGTAACAGACTTATTACAAGACAGCACTTGCAAGAACAGCCTTTAATTGCATGAAATAAAAACAACGATAAACGCATATGATAAAGGGTTGTCAGGCATGCCACTAAAAAACAGCAACATTAAGTAGTTGTTTTTTTAAACAGAATTTTAAATAGCATGCTGATGATGCAGGAAGTCGTGTGCGAATAGCCTACTTTAAACTGTGCATATGTGCTCGCTGTCTTGGCACAATACTTATTTCTTTAAAAAATGTACTTGTCTAAGATGCAATATCCAATTCAAACTATTAAACCACCATCTCATCACTGTACATAATCTCAATAAGTATATTGAAATGTTTCCAGGGCCATGAAAGAATTGGATTTTAAAGTTACATTTATTGCGAGCAACAGATTGTTTAAATAGTAATTAATGTTTTATGGTGTTTTATAGCTGTAAATTCACACAAATGAATACCGGTTAGCAAATAAAAATGTAGAGCTAGAGTGTGTTATTTTTGCACCACTAGCCGCAAAAATAACAATTAACCCAATACTCAATTAAAATATTACCCATTAGCACATAATTATGGCTACATTCAGGCATTTTAAACCTGAAAAAAAAAAAATAAACAAATAGCTAGAAAAAAGATTGTTTCAATGGAACAATTAAGTGCTCAAGTTCACAGTGGTGACATGATGATCACAGTAACCCATCATGGGTCACTCCTAGCAGGAAAAGGTAATTGTTATCTGCATTGTAAAGGTGCGGTCACAAAAAATAATTATAATAATAATTCAAGGCATTACAATATGAATCCACACATTTGTGATTTCCCCACAGGTTCAACTTGGTCATGCAAATTCGCAGCCTTGAACAAGTGTGCAGCAAATGTCCTGAAGCCAAAACATTTATATCGCCCCCTGGTGGCTGGCTGCAGTATAGGTCCTAAACCCCACCCTCTCCATGTAATCGAGTGGGACATAAGCCAAACTAAAAAAAAATCCAATTACACTTACAATTACACAAAAAAAGTTTAGGTAATGTTAGGAAGTTCTTAGGTAATGCCAATGTATCTTCATGATGAAATGTCATTGACAGCTGTGCTTGCGATTGAGTCTTCACCTCACTATCACTACTATGCAGACACTGGCTCCAAATTATGTTATCAGTGCATGATGTCAACGGTCTGTTCTGGGACATTTTGACAAGGTGTCCATCTTTTTTACTGTCTTTGGCACATTCGTCACTATTGACAATGCAGCTTTCCGCCCACAAAAGTTTGGTAAATGTGACTACACTTTAAAGATACAGAGTCACATTAGTGAAAAATATTCATTGACCAAACATGAACATGAGCGAAATCTAATTGGGGAACTTTTTTGCACTAATGCGAAACCTCCAATCGCAGAGATTCTTATAGAAATGACTGGATTTTCAACCTTAAAATTTGTGCTAAGCGCTGGTAAACGTGACCGCACCTTAACATGCTCTAGAAGCATAATGCTCGAGAGCCAAATGTAAATGTAATGGGCCCACTCAATTTAAAACTCCCAGCAGCCCCATCATTTGGAATTTCACTACCACAATCACACACACACATCTGGACATCTTTGTGAGGACTCTCCATAGACGTAATGGTTTTTATATTGTACAAATTGCATATTCTATCCCCTTACACTACCCCTATCCCTAAACCTACCCATCACAGGAAATATTTTGCATGTTTACATTAAAAAAAAAAGAAAGAAATTAAAAAAAAAAATCATTTTGTATTATTTATAGGCCATGGGGACCTCAATTTAGGTTCCCACAGTGAGGCGAGTCCCCATGAGTCTGTGTGCGTTCAGGTTTAAGTCCCAACTGGGATAGAAAAACATGTACATACACACACACATACTATTTGAGGTCCTTAAAAATATATAAAACCCAAATGTTCAGAGGTGATGTTTTTTTAAATGTTTACTGCACAGAGTCTAAAACTGGAATATATTTTTAATAAAAGAAAATATGAACAAATTTAAGGGAAAGAAACCTGAAGAAGTAAACAGGAGGATGGACGGAGCATTTACTCTTAGGTTACTGCAAATTGTGCGAAAATCACTCAATTACTTCAGAAACGGTTCACTGTGTTTGGTAAAAGTGCATTGCGATACAAGGAGATATAAATAATACACTGGAGCTCTATTGTGTTTCTCTGAACTTGACTTGTTTGTACATGTATCACTGATGCTTTCAGGTGCAATAATCTATATGAAATTAAAAGGTCCCGATCACAGGATCAGATCAGGGAGTCTCTCTCCTCGCAGAGGTCGCAATGATCAAGCTGGTCAGGATCTGAACCAGAGCTTCACGAGCACTCTGTCCCAACTTGTCTGGAAATTTTACTAAGAACTCAAGCACCATGTCTCCTTTCTTTTCAGGACATTTGGACAGAGGCAGTCCTTCTCCCACTATCCTCTTTTTCATACCAGGCTTGATGACATCACGTGACGTCACTGTGACAGTTCTGCCGTCCAAGGTGGGAGCACTGATGGTGCAGCCGCATAGAGCCTGGAAAGAGTGAAGGAAAGATACACAAGATTAACTTATGCCTTCACTCCTCTTCTTTTAAATCTACTTTTCTCATTCATTTACAAAACATCAACCTGAAATAGTAAATAATAATGCGTAGAAATGAACCTTAACCTAAATAATAAATGCTGTCATAGCTCATTCTTTTATTTTAAACAATAATTTTATTTGTCAAAAATTGTCACACAAGTTTAAACAACATTTCCATTACAACTGAATAAAAATAAAATAAAAATGTACAAATAATAATACAAAATAATAATAATAAAAAAAAACAGCAATAACACAGGCTACTTGTCTATATACTCTCAATGTCCATCAATTCCACAATCATAGCTCATTCTAGGGCTGTCAACTTTAGTCGTTTAGTCGACTAATCGGTCGATGCCGTCTTGGTCGACTGACATTCTTTATTGGTCGACCAGTTGCATTTTTTATTTTTTTTTACCAATAGAAAGAATTTTTCAATGATTTACTCCTTGATATTTATTCCTTTATAAGCAGTTATTTATTACTGTATTCTAAATAATTAGCCTATCTTTTGTCCCCAACTTTAAAATGCTTTAATTTAGGCAATTTTTGTAACTGCGCCACAGTTTAGCGCACACACATAATACACTCGGGAACCGCACCTGTGGCTGGCTGCGCTGCTGTTTCGCGCTCGGTAAGGGATGCTGTATTCATTCAGTTAGAACGCTGCTTGTTTTGGCTTTAGTCGACAAAATGTCCAGGAAATCTAAATCTTTTGTCTGGCTGCATTTTAAAATCAAAGATGACAAGACTGTGGAGGGAGGCGACCGCGTTGCTCCATTATGAGTGTGCAAGTCACGCGCTTACATTTGAAATCGAACTTCAGCGCGCAAAAGACGTGAGCAGCCTTTTAACGGCTATATCATGCTGTGTTTTCTTAATATGTTTTCTCGTTTTTATTTGTACACTTGACGCATTTGAAAATAGCCTAAATAATGCAACAAAACGAAAATAAACCTACGCGGTCCTACAGCCTATTAGGATTGTTTTTTAGGCTATTTGTTTTTTTTGTGTGTTGTTTTAAAACGCCTTGATCGTCAGGACGAAAGTTAACCCATAGCTTTGAAAGTAAAGAAGAATATGAAGCCTGTATAAACGAGAGCTTTTGTTAGGATTTTTCATTATGTGGCAGATAGCAGTTATATTTTTTGCAGCGTGTGGTGTGGTCAGGTGCGCGATTGTGACTGTTACTATAGACTGGACAGAGCTCTTCACTTTTTGCAGTTAAAAAAATCACTTAATTTTCAAAGAATTGTATTACTATTATAGTTTTATTTATTTGTGATGTTTTCATTTGTTTTTTATTTGTTTCGTTGTTGTTTTATAAATGCTCAATGACATTTGTTTAAAAAATGTTTAATCAAAACATCACGTTTTTTTTTGTTGTTTTTTTTTGTCGACTAATCGTTGCGCAGGACAAGACTTTGGTTGACTGAAGGATTTCTTTGGTTGACTACAGCCCTAGCTCATTCTTTATTTATGATGGCTAATGTATAAACTAATGTTAATAATTTGAACCTTATTTATCTCAAGGCTCAATAATTAATCAAAATAAAACCAAAATCACAATCTGGCTTGGTCTGATAATCAAATTGGCAAAAGCTACTTTCATAAATGTATGCTATTCTGTATGTTTCAGAGAGAAGCATTGTGATTTTTAAATTATTATTATTTTGTATTATTATTTGTACATTTTAATTTTATTTTTATTCAGTTGTAATGGAAAATGGAAATGTTGTTTAAACTTGTGTGACAATTTTTGACAAATAAAATTATTATAAAAAAAAAGAATGAGCTATGACAGCATTTATTAATTTAGGTTAATGTTCATTTCTATGCATTATTATTTACTATTTCAGGTTGATGTTTTGTGAATGAATGAGAAAAGTAGATTTAAAAGACACTGTGTGTGTTTATACGTGAGCAGCTCATGATCTGGTATTTTCAGTGTCTCATAGAGGCTCGATTCACAGTAAATGCTGCTCCACACACACAAAAAAAGTAAAATATAAAATATATTTCAAATTTCAATTTATATTGCAACTAGACCCCTCCCCCATAATTCTGCTTTTAAAAGATTGGTTAATAAATCTCTCAACTGTACTCAAACACTTTTAATAAGCTTAACAGAAGTTCACTGGTGTACATTACGGGCCGTTAAGTAACTTTATCTCAGCAGCAGACACTAGACACTCACCTCTCGGAGGGATATCTTTGCAGGGTAGACGATGTCAGAGCCATCCCTCCGGAAAACAGGGTGAATCTTGTCCTTTACCACAAACACTATGTCGGCGGGAATGTTGGTTGGCGTCTCGTCTCCCTCTTTGGGAAAGGTTATCTTGGTCCCCTCCTTCCAGCCCCGTTTGATGTCCACGGTGAGGATCTTGTCTTCGGTGCGCGTGGTGCGGCCGTCCGGGTTCAGCCTCTTGCGAGAGATCTTCATCTTCTTGGTGCAACCAGAGAACACTTCTTCCAGGCTCACTTTGAGCTCGTGCACCACTGGCGGATCTTTCTTCTTTCTCGGGCCCTGTGCGGACCGCCTGCCCGAGACTTGAAGGATCTGGGAAATCCGCCCATTCCGAAGGCTGCAAAGGGGTCTTCAATGTCCATGTCATCATCTACACCGCCAGCGGATGCAAAAAACTGATCAAACGGGCTACGGCCACCAAAGAACTCTGCAAACATGGCGTGGGGATCACCATGGAAAGTATAGCTGGGGCCATTGGGGCCACTTCCGGCATGTCCTTTGAGCCCTGCGGAAAAACAAAAGATGTTTGAGGAAAACGGCATGTCAATATTGAGGGAAATATAAAAACAGCATACTGTGTATAGAAAGAGCAGAACCAGCTCACAGGAATGATCCAGTCACACTGTACAGTTTGAATTCTTAATGTGGAGATCAGAGCCGGTTTCATAAAGTCCCTCGCCGATTCCACACTATAAGCTCCTGTGTTTGCAACATTCAGAGAAAACTCAAACGGTCACCAAAGGTCATCAGGCTCCACTCAAAGAAGCTAAAGCTTAAAGGGTTAGTTCACCCAAAAATGAAATTTCAATCATCGTTTACTCACCCTCATGTTGTTCCAAACCTCTGTGTGTTTATTTGTTTGTAAGATATTTGGAAGAATGTTTTAATCAAACAGATCTCAATCCCCATTGACTACCATAGTATGTATTTTTTCCTACTATGGTAGTCAATGGGGATTGAGATCTGTTTGATTGAAACATTCTTCTAAATATCTTCCTTTGTGTTCAGCAGAACAAATAAACACATAGAGGTTTGGAACAACATGAGGGAGAGTAAATACTGACAGAATTTCCATTTTTGGGTGAACTAACCCTTTAAGTGTATGCACTACTGAGGGTGCTCACTGAGTCCATCCATGCCGCACTTAAGGCCCCGATATACTTTGAGTGAAATCAAAGAACCAATGTGTGTTACCTTAGTTCAAATTAAATTTGAGCGCTGCACGATACAGGGGGACTTTTTTTTATTTGAAGGGGGAGCATATTTTAGACATTTATCTCACATAAATGTTTGCTCACTCACTGTGTTTTTACAGCGGGGTAATGTTGTTGCTTAAGAGTTTACACGTCTTGATTTCGAATCTTTGAATCGAATTTTAAAAAGTAGCACAAATAAATACAATATAATAAAGATTCAAATGTTTGGGTAGGTGTAAGAGAAGTATTCAGGTAAAGAAATACAACAGAAACTGTTATTTAAGTAATTAAATTTAGGTTATTAAGTAATTAAATTTAAAATAACACTGAATAGTCTTTTACTCCTGTATAAAATAAATACATTAATATGGCTATTAATCCAGATTTCTTACAATTAAAGCATTCTTTTGTTGTTTTATCAACATTAATGACAGACACATATTAGGCTGCTGTCACTTTAAGAGCTAGTGCACGGATCCGTTATCCGATCTCAACCGACTGTGTTTACAAAGATACTCGCCAATAAACCGCAAAAAAGAACTGAGTTTTGTTGTTCGCAAGCTGTTTATGATGCGGCTTATGTACACAGAGAAAACTATCTCTCAAAAAGTGTGCGAGTGCTGAATAGTTTAAAATCGCTTAAATGTTTAAATTAGCAAGACTTTAAAAGACATTTATGCAACACTGGCCCGATTATGCAAGTCAACGGTCCTGAAACGCAAGAGTCTAGCAGTGTTTCCCCTACCATTTGTTTTGTGGGAGCGGCCCGTCATATGGAATCCAGTCATAAAAACGGAATTTACTGTATAACGCAGAATTTTGCGGAATTTGTACATTTTTTGAGGAATAAATATAAAGCAGTTCAGTACTATGAGATCAAATCCCGCCAAATATATTGCGGCCACGAATCAAAAAACAATAATCGTGATTCAAAAATGTAAAAACACATGTAAAAATATATTGCACAAACTAAAAAAAAAAAGCAAAATTATCAGAAAAGCAAAGAACGTGGTCACAGATCAAAATATAATTAGCGTGTGAATAAAAAAATAACAAGCATGAATAAAACCTTTAAACACATTAAAAATAATTTTGCACGAAACTAAAATTTATGTTCATGTTTTTCGCTTTTCTTTCCGTTTTCTGCGCTTTCTCTTTCAAATTTTGCAGTTCGAGTTTCATGTAAATTAGGCGGGCTTACGTCACCATTGGTCCACTAGTTCTAATTGACAGCTCCTCCTCTAGCCAATCAATCGAAGAGGGGGTGCGGCTAATTTCTAGTGTTCACCTATGTCAAACACCAATGAAAACCAGTTTTTTCATGTTTGATGGTGAAAATCCGCTTTAAAGCTAGGTTATCCGTATTAAAGCACTTCATAAATAAATGAGACTTGATTTCAGATCTAGTGGAAACATATTCACATCTTTTATGATGCTTTTACTAACTGCACACATATTTATTTAAATATTGATTTAAACCCCAGTCCTAGAAAGTGAGTCCATGCAAAGTCATACAGTGTACTGTTTCTCCATGTTTTCAAACTTCTTTTCACCCTCGAGTGACAAAGAACTTCGATGTGAGTATATCGGGCCTTTAGAGTACCAAAGAAAAGCAGAAACAAAAGCAGTGTCTGTACTTCTTTATGTCAATTTAACTTAGAAAAATAACTAAAAGTTGTACCATGGAACCATCACAGCACATGTTTTAAGGGATATCTAACAATCTATCTGTCAACTTGTCTGTGTCTGTCTATCTCTATTGATCTGTTGCCATTTTTTATATCTGTCTATCAATGTGTCTTTTATCTGTCAATTTATCTATCTGTTCAGCCATCTGTCAATTTGTCTGTGTATCTATCTGTTTATCAATCATCTGTCTGTCTGTCTATGTCTCTATCATCTATCTGTATATCAATTTGTCTATCTGTCCATTTTCTGTGTATCTGTCTACTTATCTGTCTGACAACTGTTCTATCAGTCTGTCAATTTGTCTTTCTATCTGTCCATCTGTCCATCTATCTATCTATCTATCTATCTATCTATCTATCTATCTATCTATCTATCTATCTATCTATCTATCTATCTATCTATCTATCATCTATCTATCATCTATCTATCTATCTATCTATCTATCTATCTATCTATCTATCTATCTATCTATCTATCTATCTATCTATCTATCTATCTATCTATCTATCTTTCTTTCTTTCTTTCTTTCTACCTGCCAGTTTGTCTATGTATCTATCTGTATATGTGTATATGTCTGTATATCCATCTGTCTATCGTCATCCATCTACTATCATCCGTATCTGTCTATCTGTCTATCTATCTATCTATCTATCTATCTATCTATCTATATATCTATCTATCTATTATCTATCTGGTAATAATTCAGTACAAAATATATCAAAGAACCACATAATTACTATCGAAAATTATCACAGTAACTGTTACTTTGTAAGGAGTATCTAACTATCTACATATCAATCTATAGTGGGACAATGACAGCTCTTACCATCCTCTCCATATCTGTCATAGATGTCTTTCTTCTTGGAATCGCTCAGGACATCATAAGCCTCGGCGATCTCCTTGAATTTATCTTCTGCTCCGGCTGCTTTGTTTTTGTCGGGATGAAATCTTAAAGCTTGTTTTCTGTAGGCTTTCTTGATCTCTTCATCAGAGGCGCCTTTCTCTATGCCCAGGACCCTGTAATAATCTTTACCCATCACAACACTAGACTAAAACTCCTCTAACATTCAACTACCTGTTTCCATATGAAGAAATCCTCCAAATATTGAAAGATTTGACTAATTTTAAATGATCCTCCTGCTGTCCTATCGAACATGAAGCGCGCGGATGGAGTTCATCAAACTGTCGGCAAGTTATTTATCCAAATCCTCATTTATCGCACACAGCCGCTGCCGCATCCCCGAAATATGTGTCCATTTTCCCGAGACTGTCCTAACTTGAGTCGATATAAAACTTTAATATCACACGGTGTTCCCGGCTCACACACCGTATAGTGAAGTTGTCAACGTACCCGTCCGCAGAAAGTCCGAGAAAACGACTTGCTCGCTGGTGCTGCAGATGCAGATACCACGACTGAACGAGCGCCTCGTGTGGAGAGGAGCGTTCACTGCACTAAGCTGATTTGACTTTTAATCATTTATGATTTATTTTATATTAATGACATTTTCCCTATTAAAATGATTGTTGTTGAAATCAGGAACACATTTCCACTAGTACAAAAACAGATTATTGATATGAACAATGTGGAAATTTAATTTTTTTATATCTTTTTTTATTAGACATTATACAAACATACAAACAATAACATGACATCCAAAAAGACAACAATCCAAGAATTTCCAAATTTAGTTTAACATAAATAAATAAGAGACTAAATTAAAAAATAAAGAAGAATGAAAATAAAAAAATATATAGGGGCTAAATTTGACTATTTCTAGCCTAATAGCTACAAGAAGTTACAAAATCAGTATTGAGAAAAAAAGAAACATCATATAATTCTTCATTGTTCAATTATTTTCAATTCTTTGGCAAATACAATTGTGTCAGTGCATTTCTTATTAATGTGTAAAAACTCCTCACCAATACCAGATAATGGTACACATGAAAATATTGTATCTGAGGCAAAGCTGCATAATCATTGCTCAGTGCTTCCTTCGTTACTGCGTACGGATCCACACCATTTATGAATGAAATTTTCGCATTGTACCTCTCTCTGTCTTTTTTTTAATAGTCTCTTTATAATATATTTCACTTTGTCTTTTCATGATTTGCATAATAATATAAACAGAAATAAATATTTGTTTGTAAAACGACATTCTCTCTGATGGTCCCATGGTCCCCATGGCGCCCGCCCTTGCTCCCCTTTCAGTGTGGCCTCGGGCGGGGCGCCTGGTCCCCGAAATGGAAATCGGAGATATACATCTTGTTCGGCTTGAGCCAGGGATCGCAGTGATGCGAAAATAGCTCAAACGGTCTAGGAGTTATGCGCAATTTAGTACTTTTCTATTTTTTACCGTCCCCCAGGGGGCCATGTGGAGGAGTGGGAGGAGTTGGATCCAGATCCAACTCCTCCTGTGGATTTCATGTTCTGCACACCACTTTATCATGTAAGCTTGTTTCTTTTTTCTTGAAAATGGAAAAAAAATGTAAGCCCTCCAGTCTGCTTCTGTTTTTGTGCAAAAAAAGAAAAAGTTTCTCCAATTTTCTTGAAACTCTGGATTCTGATAGAAGGCCATAGGACTTAGACCTGAGTGCAAAAATGGAGGCTCTAGACCCTTCCAGAGCTGAGATATTGAGATCCCACGTAGCATTTATGCCATTATAAATATCTCAATATCTCAGCTCTGGAAGGGTCTAGAGCCTCCATTTTTGCACTCAGATCTAAGTCACATGGCCCTCTAGTTCCTTTAAAAAAAAAACTGAACATGAACTAGTTCATTATCATCTGTGTGAACTGAACTTCGAGCTAGTTCTTTTTAAGGATGAACTGGCACAACACTGCTTACAATTGCTATATATGTCAGAGGTCGCACACCTCTGGAGCAACTAGGGGTTAAGTGTCTTGATCAGGGACACATTGGTGTCTCACAGTGGATTCGAACCCGGGTCTCTCATACCAAAGGCATGTGTCTTATCCACTGTGCCAGTATTTTATATGCTTTTTAAGCACTTAAAACTGCAGTTTTTTTCTTTTAAACATCAACATCTCATACATTCCCTACTCATGGGATAGAAGTGTCCATCATATGCGCACTTGATAGTCTCTGCAGAATTAGTAGGTCATCCGGATACTTTTTGCCTACTCTTTTATGAGTACTGTGAATTCAGAGATACTTCTTCTGTCACTCTTTTTCACCTTCTATATAGCAGAGAAGCAGATGCAGACAAATTGCTTTTAGATGAAGCCATGGAGTTTTTTTTTTTTTTCTTGCCAGTCACCAGTTCATTTTGGGCTTTGAGGGTTGATGTTATGTAAAGCTGCTTGAAACAATGTGCATACAAATTACAATGTATTGTTACATCATGCTCAAAACTGGATGGTAAGCCCAACTCGTAAAAAAAAGTTTTATTCATACAAAAAAAGTCAAAAGGTCATGTATTGCCACACATTTAGCTGGACAAGAAAGTTCACTACTAAATATACTGTCAAACTTAGAACCAGAAACCTAAATTGATCAGTCCCACAAAAGCATAACAAATCCCACAGCATGTATCATCCTCAGTGATCTTTCATCTGGTCGTCCTCCTCCAGTCTGCGTATCTCTCCCTTCAGGAAGTTGATGTTTTCTCTGGAGGCTTTCAGTCGCTCCTTCAGCTCTACGATCTCCAGGCTAGTCTTCTTCTTTGCCGCTTTTTCTCGTGTTCGTATTTCCAGCTCTGCAACTGCAACATGAAACACTGAATGTTTAGTTCACATGATTAGAACTGCGGACTCATTTTAATGTACAGTATGTTCAGGGTTTAATTATAGCCCATCCACTGAGCTGTTCAATAGGAGCTGCAAAAGTAAGTGAAGCACTCACACTCGGTCTCGTGATTGTGGTGTTCAGAAGTTGCTGCATCATGGCTGTCGGGTCTTGAAATATCTGCAAAAACACAGGTTTTAGGCTTTATGATTGTATTATTACTAGTCATGTTATTGTGCTGTTCTGATCAAATTCACACCATTTCGTCGTAGAACTCGGACACGACTGTCTTCTTTGGCATGGCGCTGGAGTCTGACTGGAACAGCTTCAGCAGAGGATACAGGGTGACCTGAAGAAAAAACACCACAACATCAAACCTTTGCTTTTTCTATTCATTTAATACGAAGGTACAGTAATGCAGGGAGTCCAGTAGAAATGTTTAAATAAAAACTGTACATTTTGGTAACACTTAATTTTACATGTAGTTTCTATAGTCAATCATGCATAGATACATGCAACTAACTCCTTACTTAAATTATATTGTAAGTACATGTAGTTAATTCCTATTACTTCAATATTTCATATTTCTGTATTCCAAATTTGATATTTGATACATTAGTATCATACGATTATTTATGCAAATTTTAAGTGCTGTGTAAAATGCATCTACAAGTGCTCCTTCAAAAATATAAGTGTAGAGCCATGTGTTTTAATTATAGGCCTACTTGGCTTTTAGTGTTTGCGTTTGTATTATGTATAAAGTAAAAATAAGGTAGCCTAAGGTCCGTGTAACTCTTCACAATTCAATTTTCAGACCATAAAATGCAAATGAAAAATGGAAACCAGACATTCATTTTTCTTGTTTTTCCAGTTACATTATCAATGTATAGTTACTTTTTTCTCCTGTTTTTCAATTTTACTTGCGCTAAATTGTGACTTCAGAAACAAACATTTGGATAAATGAAATCTAAATGATTTTTTAATTTTCGTCTTGTAATTTTATTTCAGCGAATCGTAGCAGCCTACTCGTTTGATTTATTTTTTAATAAAACTAATTTAGCTCATTCGATACAACATATGAATAGTCCATTGAATATTTGTAAACCGTTAGTTTGTAATAAGATTTGAGCCGATAATGTATGTTTTTTCGCCCTCTCCCCCGAAAATATTTAGATAGCTAACGTTTATAATTTAGCTTTGAAACATCATAAGACATGTGCTATCGGTCCTATGTTGTAGGCTATGCCAGGGTACACCATAGGCCTACATCGATGGAGTTGCCCCTGCCGAACCCAACATCATTTTATGATTATGCAAAGCGACTTATAAATGAGGTTTTTTTAATGCAATTGAAGACGAAAAGTAAAGTCATGAACACAGTTTTTTCTTCCTTTTTCTTAACAGCAAGATGATGTTTCAGGTGATCATTAAATAAAGTACAGAATTGTTTATTATTGGTGTTTTGTCTATTCTGATTTGTTTTGCATCGCATTCAAAATATCAAAAAACTGATTTTGTAATGTTAGCATGGTAATGTTAATTAAACCATTATAGGTTGAACTGAAAGAAAAATTGGAATTTGAATAAAAAAAATATATCTAAAAAAACATTGTAGCAATATAATATCACATAGGCCTACTATCTTTCTGACTTTCTTTCTTTCAATCTGCAATTGTATCCCTTCCATCAGTAACAAGTTTGTTTGTTTTTTGCACATGCATTATAACCTGGCCCTAGCCAGATGAATATCGCTCCGCCTAGCTCCACTCACATCCATCTGGAACCTCTCCCATTGAGAGTGATTTCTCCAAGCAATTTTATGGCCTAGCCAATCAGGACGCAGGGCGGGAGTATCACAGATGTGACGTAGTGGAGAAGCGACCGTGCGTGAGACTGTTTTGATTCAGACAACAATGGCGGCTCGCATTCGAGGAAGCAAGCGTTAACATTGATGCTGCTATTTCATCCGTGTTGTCCAATTTACATAACATTGTTTCATTAAAAGAACACCAGAGAACGGCATCTTCGAGTCTGCCGATAAAGCGAAAGCACCGACTGCATATCCGACATGATCTTACCTGAACTTGTAACAATGTTAAACCGAGTTCTGTAAGTCGTTCGTGTATACTTTTTGGTTGGCTTCTTTGTTAAAAATAAGTTTGCTGTGCATAATGTTGCCTTTTATCCGCACATTTTCATGGCACAGACGGCATTGATCGTTTACCGACATTGCGCTGATTGATGGCTATTCTGTTTTGTTTTTTCCTGCGTCGCTCCCATCAGCGTCACGGGTTGGCTTCGGTGTGAGTGGTTGAAATAGCACGTCGATCAAGATGACAGACACGTGGCTTATCCAATCGTATGCAAGAATTTTTGATAAGGCCCAGCCTTCTGAAACGCCATTTCAATGGATCGGTTCCAGATGGATGAGTGGAGCTAGGCGGAGCGATATTCATCTGGCTAGGGCCAGGTTACATGCATTAAGCAGGGAACGCAAATATTTATTGGATAATTTATTTGGAGAACGCAATATTGCATCCTATTGTTTTTAATTGCATTTATATTGGCATTTGGCGACCCCGGCGCCATTGCTGCGTGCAAAACAGATTAGAAGAAACAATACGAGTTGAACGAAGTGAAATGAGTTTAGTGCTACATAGTGAAAATAGTCATCCCCTGCTGGGTCAATGGATGATAAAATTGTGCCGGAGGTTCAGATAAATCGGATTTTACACTATACCCGTAGACTCCATGGATGTGAGAAGACTAAGCTTTTGTCCGAACAACGACGGAGATTATGGCTGGCGAGGATAAACAGGAAAGAAACTCACTAAAAACACGCAAGAATTTGTTTGACAAAAGCACAATGTTGTGTTTT